>LJIJ01000301.1:0-147851 GCA_001718145.1 Orchesella cincta | reverse complement strand
TGTAATCGTATGCACATTCTCAATATGAATATCAGACTGATTTGATGGAATGAAATTTTATTGATGTGTTTATGAGTGAACTACGAATAGATGTTTTGAGTTGATCAGATGAACATGATAAACGAGTTAGGATAGCTAGACCTTTAATCATGCATGATATGGTCATTATATTTTATAATTTGATGCTATTTTTTTAAAACTTGTCGCATTCAGAAAATTATGTTAAGCTTGTGTATACGAGTTGATAAATACTTTTATTTGCAACTGGCATATTTAAAAAAGAATAAAATACATATAAAATGAGCACCATTGTAAAAGTTATATGTCAGACTTTGGGCGGGGTTTACTTAGCGATGGATGCATTACTTGCCATAAGGGAAACCACTATAATAACAGAAAAAGTACACAATTAGTCTTCCTTCATAGCCGAGACAACACGAGCTGGGGGTATAATTCCGAACGAAATTTGAAGCTTACATGCCAGTTGCACCAGAGCTAGCAGACGCCATAGCGTTAGATGATGACAATCCAAGGCCACCACCACCAAAAGAATTGGAAGCAGCGAAGGCATTTGCTGAAGACCCTGATAACCCTCCAGCGGGATAACCGTAAAAGCGTTCCTCTCTTGCATTCGAATCTGGAAATCACAAGAATGAATAATGGTTGATTACTCAATTAAGGACTACTGCTAATATGAATATACAATTGGAATATTTTTTTTGCTTACCTGTATCCTCAGCGTTATATATGGGTACAGCATCGATAACCACAGCCATAATGGCGAAGAAACTAATGGTTGATTGATTGAGAGTCATTTTTGATAATTTTCGAATGAAGTATAGATACGAGTTTGTAAGGTGCTTGAAAGTGTTGTTTCAGGTCGAAGTCAAAGGTGTGATACTCTTAATAGAAACCGGAGGGCTTTATATACGTCAAATCCTCGCTTCATATTTCATAAAGAGATGATGAATTGTAATAGACCTTTCATTCTTGGTATTTCGGTCCTTTATCGTCATTTGAGTACTTGTGCATTAGGTTCAGATGGATCAACCTTTTTGTCAAAAGGTTAGAGCTTTCACAAACGTATATGCATAAAAATAAAACTTTGTTAGCTTTACATACCTGTGAATGCGTGTATGGACTATGAAACCATCATTTTCTCGGTATTTCCCCAAATTCAGAATTTCCAGATCTATGCCGTTGCCCTAATCCCAAGAAGTAGAAATGGTTCCTTCCCAAGACAAGTTTATTTGAAAAGTCAACTTATATGTTTCAAAATTCAACAGATCTCCTATTACACAAACTTCATGTATCATCATACTCATCATCCTATTACCTTATGCTTTACTTTTTCTTCCACCACAAAGTGCTGCTGACAAATGTCTGGTCATAATTTTTATTCTTGCTTTTTGCAAATACTCCAAAAACTTTGACATTTAGGACCGTATCACAATGCCCCACATGCATTTGATTGAAAGATTATAAGTGATAGGATGTTTATGATACTGATTGATAAATAATATCAAGTGGCCTACTCATTAGGTCATTAATGTCATTAATCTAAGATTACACTGACGTATAAATTATGGAATACCTGCATGTTCTGTTTTCCACAGGAATTATATTAAATCAATTTTATTGACACAAAGCGAATTCCGAGTTTTAAGAGGTTATCAATGGCATCATAAGTAGGAGCAAACTTTAATTAGCACTGCTTCAACGAAGTGATTGAATCATTCATGCCCAAATCAGGGAGATTTCCGTGATGAGGAGTTCCAGGTCAATTCTTTCCGCTGTTCTCTTAGTTCTCTTAGCGCTGTATATAGTTACCCCTTGCACGCAAATGCTTGTTCATGTCCATTCCAGCCTTCTCCATGAAATGTAAGCGTACTTACGTGCGATTCGAGTATGTTAATGAGGATTGTTAGATCGGTTATTTATGCCATACATTAAGAAAAGGAATGTACATACAAACGAAATTTGTGCTCGTTAAATAGTAATAACAAGGCAGTGTCTGAGTTTTTCTCTTTCCGAATTAAATTCATTTGTACATTAATACCCTACATTTCTATTTTCATGGGCAACTCGAGAAAGTAAATAAAATTCTAAGGAAACTTCTTCTTGCCAGAACGAATCTAATTTGTAAAATCTATTATGACACATAAAAGTCAAATTATGTTGTTTCCTGCGTCATAAAATTGGCATCTTTTCATACCAACCTGATAAAATAATAAAAAATGGATGGGGAAGCTGTCTGGCTTAAATGTAGATTGAGAAATCACAGATTGATTATCAAACAAACGATCATTTGCAAGTCACTCCTTATCATCGTCTTAATCAGCTTCCTTGAACCGTTTGTGTAGTCTGCAAGAGCAAATTATTGCTGCTGAATGTTATTCACTATGCAGGACATGGACACAATTCCCCACAATGCCACTTTATCACCTTACCTTAATGATCACCAGTCACCAGCATTGTCAAGTCTCCCCTCGCCTACACAAGCAAATGTAATAACAACCTTTTTGCAAAGCATTTCAGTTGTAATTGCATGTAAATTAACATTTGCAAACCGTTGACAGTAGATTTGTACGCTATTATTAATCTCCCAAGTACATACTAACGTCTTTAGATTGCAGTTTATGTTGTCTATTCCTTTATTTCCAAACTTACTGCATTTGGTAAGGTTCTTGGTGAATTTGGTGGATTCTATGCTAATTAAGTGAATGAATCCCAAGATTTCCAAGCCTCCACTCGGTTTCATTGACGACGTCGGCAATTATATAACCAGTTTTTTATGCAAGACGATACAGATAATTGCTCAAACATAAAATGATTGATTTGGGGTTCGCGTATTCATACTTTTTGCATGAACTCGCAAAAAATATGGAGATGGTAGACACGGTGATACTTTGGTATATAAATGAATTTGTACACACATTGTGTACTCTGTTTAATCTGCAAGTCATTAGAATAGGTGCATGTATATTCATTCTCGTGATTACATTGATTTGATGCCTTTTTCTGTTTTAATCGCTTCATTTAATTGCGCTTGTCTTGTCTGATGCAACTTTGCGCAAAGATTTCTAACACACGTGATAAACTTCAAGTAGTGCATGCATAATTTTATCCTTTTACAGTATTCCTTCTAACTTCAGGGTTTAGAATCTTTATACCTGGTTATGGATATGCAATTGTTTGTGGAATTATTCATAAGCGTTTAGCTACGTATTAATGGTGTTGAAATTGATACTGGAAGGAGTTCTAATTCAAAATCTTACTATGAATTGAAAATTCGCCGTGACACACAACATGAGTATCTGTATCAGTTACTGCTAAAATTTTCCGGGTTATGATTTCCATGTGACAAAAACGCTCATTGTAGGTCGTTGCTGGACAATGTCAAATCGCATTCGCGGTGGGACGTATTTACATTGAAATATTATGCAAGACTTTTTCATTTCCATCTTTTTTTTAAATAAAAGAAAAAATAAAGTGGATAAGCGTATAGTGCGTGGTTTAAACCTTGAAACAGAACTGCTCGTGTTAACTAACTGTATCCTCATACATAGAAAAACGCCGCGACGCCGACAGTCTCCTGGATGCCCACTCCTTGCTTCGTGTTGACAGCGCAGAAAATGTCAAACGCGTGGCCAAGCTAAAAATACAAATTTTGACTTTCTCAAGATTACCTTGATATTAGCCAGATACGGTAGTTGGAATGTATTATCAAAAACTGTGATTTCGCCCTTGAAAGAAGACAAGACGATCAAAAATGGGCCACGCTACTCACGCACATTTTTGTTAAGAATTGGTCACATACATAAATACCCAAAATGGATGGGTTGTCAATGAGAACTAGAAGTTATCTAATCAAGAGAAATTCTACTCATTTTCTCATGCAAACACATTTTCATTTCAAGAAGAGAAACTGGTATCCATCATCAAAATTGAATATAACTGAGATATATTTAGGACGTGGAAACATTTTGTAAATACGCATAATATCTTCGTTTCCAAAAAAACCAATGCTTAGCGCAAGTACAAATAGACTTCAACTCATAATTAGTCATTATACTTGGCCTTTTTCTAACTTTCTGGCGAAGTTGACAGAATCCTCTTTGTTTACAATCACAACCAGTTTCATCTGCGTCACTTTGATTGAGTCCTTGTGAGTAAGTGTACCCTTGCCTTCCATGAAAACAACGCAACACCAATGGACGCAGCCCAACACTGCTAATGATAGTGCAACGATACGAACAACACAAAAGCTTTAATTATCTAGATGAGGTTGCAGTTGTACAACTGAACAATTACAGATTTACGTCTAATGTTGAGGTACATTTTCTTCTAACTTTGTGACTCAAAGGGTTGATTTGGCTTTGGTAGGCAAGCCTTTAAGGAAGGGCTTTGCATGTAGTATAAGCGTTAAATATGATGCATGTTCTGCTACTGCGACTCGTATCAACATAAAATCTGGGTTTTTTGCGTTGCTCTCCTCTCCATTCAAGTCTCATATCATTTTTCTCGAGAGCAAGGAATAGGTGATGATGATGATACATGCATCATCTTTGCATCATTTTTGATATCAAGTAAAAGTAATGAATCCATCTCCTTACATACGCAATTGATACATTTCATGTGAAAAATGCTCCCAAGAACTTGTCCATACTGTGATATAGGAACGCATCATATCTCAAGAATTGGTCTGATGTCTTATATTGATTACGCGTTGGACAGCAGTCCATGTAGAAAAATGCCCAGTACCTAGTCTTCTTCGTTTACACTGTTCCTCATACATTTTTGTGTTTACCCTTCGATGATGTTGATGCTTCATGGAATCAATAAATAGTTAATTCAACAACGTGATCTGTGCCAGTTGTGATTTGAAGTTGAAACAAGACTCTTACTTTTCTCTTACACTAGGAGTTTGCAGACTACAATTATTTTCTGAACACGCTGTTTGTTCCGTGCTAAAGTTGAAAAATGGAGACTGAAACTGTACTCCTGGAAAACTCACTGGAGGAGCCTCCAAAGACAAATGGTGTTGTGGGAACACCACCAGATACTGTAAGCCTCAATTAGATGCATTCAGAGGAAAAATATTAGGTTTATTTAGGGAGCAATTTATTATAATAATCAAATGCTTTTCCTAGCCGGTGCTAATGAAAGGTGGGAATTACATTCGGGAAGGAAAAGACTCCCACAAGAGCACCTGTATCATTTTTTCCCTGAAAGAGGAAGTGGGGGCTCTGGCAAAAGCCCTGCAGATCTTTCAAAGAAACCAAGTAAATCTTTTGCATATTGAGTCACGCTCATCCAAGCGTTCCCCTGGCGAGTACGAGTTTATCATTGAATGTGATACTAATGCCGGTCACGTGGCTGCGTCTATGGATGCCCTTCGGGATTCTTGCAATTATATGAAAATTATTTCCAGAAACTACAAGGACAACCTTGGTAAGACTTGAGAAATTTAGAAACAGACACGATGTAAAGATAGCTACGAGATTGAATCAATTACGATCAAGACATTTCATATTTTTTCATGTATTTCAGATGTGACCCCATGGTTCCCCCGGAAAATTCGGGATCTGGACAAATTCGCCAACCAAATTTTGTCCTATGGTTCCGAGCTTGACTCTGACCATCCTGGTTTCACTGATCCTGTGTACAGGGAAAGAAGGACGATGCTTGCCGATATCGCTTACAACTACAAACAGTAAGAGCTTACTAGACCTTCTGTATTTTTTACATAACTCGTTCAAGCGCGACAACAAGCCTCCTATTATAACTCGACATAGAATCACACTACCCAAAACATTCCTTGTCGCCAATTATTTTGAGGTCAAAGTAAACAAACAAATATGAATTGGCAGTTGTTGTTTTTGCAAAAATAATCTTCTCAGCATATCTCTCATGTGATGATAGTGACGTGACTAAAAACATCGTCAGCCTCAACTTGATTGGTTCTTAATGTTTTTCTTTCATTTGTTTTGGGCAGTGGCGAGCCCATCCCCCGGATAGATTACTCTCAACTGGAAATCGAGACATGGGGGAAAGTCTTTCGTCAACTGACGGAATTGTATCCCACACATGCTTGTAAAGAGCATAACCACATTCTTCCTCTGCTTATCGAAAACTGTGGCTATCGCGAAGATAATATTCCTCAACTTCAAGATGTGTCTGATTTCTTGAAGGGTAAGTGAACTAAATCCTTCTTATTATGAGCATGATAGATACAAAAGTTGTTGTTAGCAAGAATTTGGCAGGTCTTTGGCTTATAGATAGATTAGTATAATCACTTTTTCGCTGACTCATATAAACATGGTTTTTAGAGCCATTCAACAAGTATTCATTGATAATTTTTTGGTAACACGCCATAATTCGAGTCATTATGATAAAATTATCATTAAACTGCTGGTAACGTAGAATATACGACCAATCATGTAATGTTGCAAGTTGCCCCATCCATATAATGCAATATAACGTGTAATGCTTCACAACACCGATTCTCCAACTTACCAAATGAATAGATTTTGATTTACTTAGGCATAATACACACTTACCAAGTAAATTAATTAGTTAACGAGGACAACTTTCCTCAATTTCATGAAATCTTATTCGTCGTTACAATTCCCGTTCTTTGTACTTGCCTCACGTAGCCCAAAACATTTTCGTTGTTGGAATTATGAAGTGTGCATGCATATCATTTGCACAACTATAATTTATAAATAATGCGTATAAATGAGGTTCTAAATCTTTATATTGATGATATAATGGTGTGACACGATGGGGAAAAGGGCAGATGTCAAATGTCGAAATTGTTTCATATTTTTTGTCGAGTTATGCAATGAAAAGTACAGTATATTCAGAGCTATAACAAGTTTTGATTGAAAGATGGTGAGTTCAGGATGCCGACGACATTTAAATGACATTTTAAAAGGTTGAATGTTATAAAACAGCGTAATAATCAATCAACTCACTATCTCAAATGGCCTGTTGTCTTTTCCTCGAGCTAATATATATAGACAAGCAGAAACTACTATTCATTTCTGTTCCAGTTTCCTAATTTCATCTTACTTTTGATTATAGACTGCACTGGATTCACTCTTCGACCTGTTGCTGGACTCTTGTCATCTAGAGATTTTCTTGCTGGTTTGGCATTTCGCGTGTTCCACTCAACACAATACATTCGCCATCACAGTGCTCCGTACTACACTCCTGAGCCGTACGTGATCACATTGAATGAGCTATGTTTACATGCGCTTTATTGATATTATACAGTTATTTATAACCATTCTATTAAAAATTGTAGAGATGTATGCCACGAGTTACTTGGCCACGTGCCTTTGTTTGCTGACCCTGGATTTGCGCAGTTTTCACAAGAAATTGGATTAGCATCCCTTGGAGCTCCGGATGAGGATATTAAGAAGATTGCAACGGTAAGAAATGAACAAGAATATTTGTTTGCTTGGAGATTACACTTTAAATATTTTAATACCATAATATTAATTTCGTTTTAGTGCTACTGGTTCACCGTGGAATATGGGCTTTGTCGTCAAAATGGACAGATCAAGGCCTTCGGAGCTGGTTTGTTGAGCTCCTACGGTGAGTTGGAATACTGTCTCACAGATAAGCCTGAGCTGAGAAGTTTTGATCCAGCAAAGACAGGGATCCAAGAATACCCCATAACACAGTACCAACCTCTCTACTACGTAGCTGAAAGCTTTGATGATGCAAAAGAAAAACTTATGTAAGTCACCTAGTCACGTCGGCACTTTTTTTTATCTTAAACTAATCCTGATTACTTCATTCATCTGGACAATCACTAATTCTGTACTCTTTTCTAAATTAGGAAATATGCTGAAACCATCCCACGACCCTTTGCCGTTCGCTATAACCCATATACCAGCAGCATTGAAATATTGGACTCCAAGCCACAGCTGGATAATTTGCTAACGGATATCAAGCAGGATATCAATCGGCTACAAGAAGCCATGGGAAGAATCGCGTTTGAGCCAAGAGAGCTCTGAGTTATGAGATTTTGACATGCTATACCACACACTGTACAGTTTTTTATGTGAAATATATAATGCGTTCGAAATTTTACTCCGAAGCACACTAGTTTAGAGTAAGAATACCAATGACATATACTGATAATATTTAATATTATATGAAAATATAGGTCAACTGTTTTAGCTCTTAAGAAATTGTAAATTTTCATTAATAAAAACAAGTAATGTCAGAATTTATTGTCAGTGTGCCGGAACTCTCATTTAACACAACTAGAGTAATACAACTCGACTACTTACTACACAACTACTACGGTTACAGATATAGAAATTTTACCAATGCAAGCTACTCAACACCTCCGTCTTGATCACGACAATGACATATAAAAATACTAAAGTTAGTTCATTTGCTGACCTGAAATATTACATCGGGGATATATAGGAACGGAAACAGAAAAGATTAGATGCAGAGAACCAGCGTTTGTATTATTAAGGTGAAAAAGCGTTATATGATGAAGAACGACCGGGGTGACGACCGTAAGCTGCTCCTAAAAATAAAAATTAGTTCTGATGTCAAAATAAGAACGGACTGTAGAGGTTCTACCATAATGAATTATTACCGAGCTTAGGTGGTGGTGGTGTGCAGCACCGGCAGATGCAGAAGGAGTTGGGCGGTCCATGGCCTTAGCCTTGTCTCTCCATTCTTTCCGTTGTTCTTCGGACAGAGCCTGGAAAGTGAGAAAGTTAATAAAATTGCAGTTCTAACTCATATTAACCCGCATACAAAGTACGACACTACAAATACAGCATTATATTTGTAAATGAAATTAATAAAACTATATACCTTCCAATCCCCATCAAACATGCTCATTAACTCGTTAATGGTTCCATCAACGCCCTTGATTTTCTTCATGTGTTTTAAGAACTCGATATAGCCGTTGGGTTTGCTTGGTCGAGTTTTACCCTTTCCTTGGAACATAGCCTGGGCTTGTTTGGTGGAGGCGTGAAGCTCGGTGGTGGGTGGTTCACGTTGTGGTAGCTCAATGGGTCTTCCACGACCCCGTCCATGTCCAAAAGGAGGAAGAGGTTTGTCAGTCTCTTGGCTCCATCCGGGATGATATTCCCTGCTAAAAAATCCTCGATCCATACTTCAACTTCCTTGTAACTCAAACTAAATCTGAAACATAATCCAAACACATCAGCACAATTTGCGTCGTCAATTTAAAATTATTTGATGACACTGTACGCTATTAAAATAGCAATTTGATAACAAGTACTAACTTGCCCACTAATGAATTACTATCCCGTGGTAGATTAATTTTACTAACAGTCACAGTAACTTTAAAAATAAGTTTTTGACTTCTTAACTATAAGATATATCCTTCCTTTTAACAGCAAATGTGAATTGGATATGTGCTGTTACATTCAAGTCAAGAACAGTATAATAGTTTCTTCTTTCCTTCTTCAAACGCACTCTACTCCCTTTGCAGCTACCCGCCTAACCAAAGCCAACCAATGTCGTATTGTAGCATTTATCGTTATCGCTTTAGCTAATTTGCATTTATTCACATAAATCGTTAGAGAGTTGGAGTCTCATCATTTACGCAATGAAATGGAAAGGTACCATGCTCCAACAAACAACAAAGTTTCAGAGAAAAAGCAAGCAAAGTCCGTGTTTTGCTCAAGCTCTTGCTTCTAAGCATCCTTCGCTTACAAATACTGTCCTTGTGTACAAGATTGAACGAGATGGAAACAGGCTATGGTTAAAACATGACTTACAATACAAAGGAGTGATAAGCGGAACCACCGAACAGGAACTATTTACATATTATCACTCACGAAAAATTGTGAGCAAGATCGGACTATTTTGTCAACGTTTTTGTGAACGTTCACGGCTTTTCCTATAGTTTTGTAAAGTAGCAATGATCTCAATCGTCAGTTCTGGAATGAATCGTTGGTTGCAAGAAACAAAGGGAAAGGCAACGTCGGACTTTGATAACTCAAGAAGAAAATGTCGTATTTTTTTGTTGTAATATATGCAACCACCATTTCGTTCATTCTATGTATAATATTCTAACTAAACAGACAAGAACTTATTGAACGGCCCCTCAAATAAGCGCTTACCATTATGTCTTCGAAAGCAGGATTTCTTTAGCTCAGCCTAAGCACAAGGGCATTTCCTGTACCTTAAAAATCCATTGAAAACTATAAAAATGCATAACATATTGTTAGAGTTTGCAGATCGGTTTAATACATATTCGCACTGACTCACGGAAGCATCTATAACACGTACATTATGAAAATATGACTTTAAATTCCCTTTGTTACACAGGTTGCATTTTTATCTAGCGATAGTGGAGATATCTTGTATGCTTTGCTAATCGGCTTCTATAATTCGTAGTTTCTTGTATCAAATACCAAAAGAAACTCAAGAAAGGAAAAAGAAATGGGCTGTAGTTATTGTTTTAGATTAGATGAAAAAACATTTCACGTAAGCAGCGCAAGTATTAGATTGATTGCGCTAAAGGTCATGTTACATCATTACCACTTCATTAACCTTGTCATATGCAGTAGGAAGGCAGTACTATCAATTCTGACTCCCAACAGTTTTTTAATTGCTGTGCACAATGTTTAACATCCTAATTTAATATTTTAATGAAAGCATATAAAACTTTCAGCTTTAAGGATCATAGTTCAGATTGACAGTTGGGCTCTTGGGTTGGAAGGTTATAAAGAGATAAAGAATGCGGAGTGTTTGATCCGTTCTCTTAAAAGTGGCACCACCAACCTCTGCGCTCATTGACTTATATGGAGCTTTACAACGTGCATTTGATTTAGTATCATAAGGTGATGATAACGACATCCTTCATAGCTTCAAAAGAGAGAGAAATTAGTCTAAATGGTTTAGTTTGTCTTTAACTTTCTTGAAAGCAGGTTATTAGTGGAAGTGCATTGCTAAACAAAAGTTGAGAATGGAGACGCTTCATCATACTAACGGCGAGGAGCCTCAAGCTACCTTAGACACACCTCCGGACACGGTAACCCTTAAGTCTACATCGTATTAACTGTTTGTCTGAGCAAAAATTTTGGAAGAATAAAATTATTTTTTACAGCCGATATTAATGAAAGGAGGAAACTACATTAAGGAAGGAAAAGACTCGCACAAAAGTACAATCATAATTTTTTCACTAAAAGAAGAAGTCGGAGCTTTGGCAAATGCACTTCGGATTTTCCAGCAATACCATGTTAATTTGTTGCGTATCGAGTCCCGATCTTCAAAAAGACACCCAGGCGAGTATGAGTTCATCGTTGAGTGTGATATCAACATTGGAAATGTGAATGCTGCAATGGACGCCCTCCGTGATATTTGCAACTATATGAAAATCATTTCTAGGAACTATAAAAACAACTCTGGTACAAATTTTATATGAATTTTTTTAGCTTTCAAGTATGGTAAATTGAAGTGGTGCCAATTGAAACTAATCTTGTTTGTTGCAGACGTAACCCCATGGTTCCCAAGAAAGATAAGAGATCTTGACAAATTTGCCAATCAGATTTTATCATATGGATCTGAGCTTGACGCAGATCATCCTGGCTTCACCGATCCAGTCTACACCACACGAAGGAAGCAGCTTGCTGACATTGCGTACTTCTACAAACAGTAAGGTTCTTACGTACTAGTCTACAACTGAACAACTTCTTTATCATATATAAATTAGCAGCTTGTTATTCCAATATTAAGAAAGTCTTTATTTGTTTCAGTGGCAAACCAATTCCAAAGGTTGAGTACACAGCACAAGAGATAGAAACTTGGGGCAAGGTGTTTAGACAAGTTACCAAATTGTACCCCAGTCATGCATGCAAAGAACATAACCACATCTTCCCTTTGTTGGTTGAAAACTGTGGTTATCGGGAAGATAACATTCCACAGCTCCAAGACATTTCTGATTTTCTAAAAGGTATTATCTTCAGCATTTATGTCGTTGTTTTAGTATCAATTTATTTTGTATTATGCGTTGTTATTTATAAACTCAATAATATTTGATTAAGCTATTGACGTACTGAGCTAAATGAGTGTTATTCATAAAAATTAACAGATTGTACAGGATTTACACTGCGACCTGTGGCAGGGTTGCTCTCATCCAGAGATTTCTTGGCTGGGTTGGCATTCCGTGTGTTCCATTCTACTCAATATATTCGTCACCACAGCGTACCATACTATACTCCAGAACCGTATGTTGATAAGAGCTCTTGAATGGTTTTTATTTTGTGATTACACTGCAGTTTTAAAGAGATTAGTTCTTAAACAACAGCATTCTTTCAATTCAGAGATGTATGTCATGAGCTGCTTGGACATGCTCCACTTTTGGCGGATCCGGATTTTGCAAACTTTTCTCAGGAAATTGGACTTGCGTCTTTGGGTGCTCCAGATGAGGACGTTCAAAAGCTGGCAACGGTAGCCCTATAAAAGTTACTGAATTTTTTAAGTAATTTTGAAGGATTTTAGAGCTAGTGTTTCATAATTTTGTTGTTGTTCTTCTCTAAAGTGCTACTGGTTTACAGTGGAGTATGGATTATGCCGTCAAAACGGTGAAATCAAAGCGTTTGGAGCTGGACTACTAAGTTCATATGGAGAGCTGGAGTATTGCTTGACAGACAAACCGGAGGTGAGAAGCTTTGACCCTGAAAAGACAGGGATTCAAGAGTACCCCATTACGAAGTATCAACCAGTCTACTATGTTGCTGAGAGTTTCCAGGATGCCAAAGAAAAATTGATGTAAAGATGAGATAAATATATATTTGTAAAAGGAAGCAAGTTTTTAAGTGTGAATTACATTTTTATTCGTTTTTTGTAGGAAATATGCAAAGACAATTGACAGGCCATTTGCTGCGAGATACAATCCATTCACGAGCAGCATAGAAATCCTGGATTCCAAGCCACAGGTGGATAACCTGTTGAAGGATATTAAACACGATATCAATCGGCTGCAAGAAGCCATGCAAAGGATCGCCTTTGAATCAGCAGCAGCCTAACTTATATATGACATATGATGTGTTACAAACCTACATAATAAACTAATTTGCGATTCATTCTTATTTGGGGCAACGTTAGAACAACTATATGAATTGATTTTTTCATGGCCTTTTCTGATTTGATTGTTCAGTTTTCCACGACGAATTTCAAGTGCATTTTGAGTACGCGTCATCATACTTTACTATATTGAGATCAAGACATTTGTTCGCTTGTATAGATCTAAGGTATGATGACAGAGGTGCACAAATCGTGTAGTAATTCTGCTTGTCCCATTAGATACTATTGCTTGTCACAGTGCCGAATTGCCAACTACATTCCTTATCACCATACTGTTTAGCTTAACTGAATGAGTCATCACAAGTCTTCAAGATAATGAAATATGAAAATCAATTAGCAATGACATCCAACATAAAACTGACTAAGGAAGGGAGGGAGTACTGATCCCTGGAGTTTTGTTTAAAGCACTCAATATGGATATTTAAATACCGGCAAAAGTATGCATATCAAGGATGTTGGGCAAAAAGTATCCTGAAGTCTGAAGACATTGCTCCTATATTTTCAACTACAAATGAACCAATATCTATGCCTTGTCTCGAGTTTTCGCTACTGTGAAAAGCAACGCGACACTTTTAGAAGGTGTATAGCCTTTCGCTTGCAATATAAGGTTGAGTAGTAGGGAGGGATATGCTATACAAAGACGTAAAATTCGTTTTTTACCTTTTCTTGTCTTTTTACTCTCAAAGAACAGCTGTACTCAAATTTGCTAGCTATACTTATGCAAAACGTAAAAATCAGAGAATCCATGTTAGAATTATAAACAGTATACATTTACTTCGTATAAAGCTGCAATACATAATTTTGTGATAGTAAAAACTTTAGTCGTGTAGTTATTTTCACCACTATTCGTTTCAATATTTGGAATAACTTTTGATTTTTTCACAGCCAAGATGGATCGCTACAATCTGCGGTCAGTCCGAAAAAAGGAGCTGGAAATCGAGTCGGACTATAGGTCAATCAACTCGAATTTTTATATTTGTGCCCAAATTCGATTCTCGCAATGCAATATTAATATTAAATTTATAGACGAGGTAATACATGACACTATTTTATATGAAATATTATAAGCTGATTATATTGAAAGATTTAAACTTAACGGGAATACAGCTGTGGTGTTGTTTTTGTAACATGCTAATCAGAATAACTTTTAACTGTATTTTTGCAGTATATAGCAATAGATCTGAAGGCTAGGCTCGGCGTCAATGGGCTGCTAACGTGCAATGATTCGTCCTTGTTTGATGGCTCTACTGGACACATACTTTATGAAGTTGAAAAGAAATACGGTGCCGTGTTGAAAGAACTCCAAGAGTTTCGAATGCGATTCGCAAAGGAAAAAGAAATACTTGCAAAAGCGACACGTGAGGCAACTGGCTTTGTAACCCACTCCGAGTTGGATATGATGACAACAAACGAGAGGAAAGTCCTGGTACAAAAATGGAATGATGAAGTGAAGTAAGTATACCATATTTCTAGAAAAAACATTCAAATACTTTTTTGGAATGAACTAACCAAACTAATCATTTATTGAAGGGCTATCTCCGACTGGCTACCTCAGATCTGCCAACTCTCGCTGGACTGGGAGAACGCAAAACCCAGATTGAACAAGGAAATGAACTTCTTGGAAGAAATTCTTATTAGCGTGGGCATCAACAAACAACCTGTAAACCCTGCCTAAAATAGTTTGTGCTGGAGTTAATAATATTATACATTTGTATGTCTGCATTTGTGTTGTGTAATCTCAATCTTTTCTTGTGTGCGTAGTTTTAAGATAATACAAGTGCATAACCGTGTATTATTTAAACAAAAACTTTAACAATAAGGCTTATTGTTACTTGGTGGTTCCAAAATTTAACTGCATCTGTATCCCTGTAAATGTTTATGTAGTCATTTTGTAAGTTTCCCTATACTCCATACAAACACGTACTTCCTAGGTGTATCGACTTCCTTATAGGTTCATTAAATCTCTGGTGCAGTCTTATTTATGTACGTGTAAGACCTGTATGGTTTTCAATACAAAACATCCTAGCATTATTATAATCAATGCGTGATAATAAGTAATACAATTCTTGTAAGTAGTATTACTGAAGTAAATTGCAAAAGCATGTCAGTATATGTACATATTTTGATATAAGAGTTGATGAAAATCCGTATTTAAGCATTAGTGCAAGTCATGTACGTCGAGAGAAGGGATAATTATAAAAATAAAGCCATGGGTCTACGAGCTTGTCCTGTATAAGTCGTAGAGTAATGTATTATAAACTTAATTTGTTTCATGAAATAATATGGAGGAATATGGTCATAAACCGGGTTTCAATAGCTTTTAAGCTAATTTTACCAATTATCATGAAAAGTAAGTTGATTAGTAGTTCATACGTTAGATGCACATAAATATGCTATAGCGAAACACTTGAGTTGAGCCGATGACTTTATTTCATCCAAACAGAATAGGTAGCGGAGTAGGAAGTTAGTCTCTTGCTGAAGTAGGCCAATGTTTCATTTGCATTTTCCTCTAAAACCGTTCTGCTTCGAACTTAGGATGCGGATGGGATTCATGCTGGTACTTTTATAAAAATGAATATTTTCCGCTTTAACAACTGCGAATTAATAGAAGCTGTTCGATGTGTTTAGACGCATTTTACATAACTGGCAGTAAGGGGACGATGTAGAACTGGGCAATACAATATTCAGAATTAGATTAGACAATGGCACTACAAATTCATGCAAAATGGCAGAAAAAGCGCGACGGTGTGACACACAATTCTTCCTTTTTGATGGATAGTATTTTTAGGAGGCAGCTGAATGCATTCTTAGTCTTTCCACTTCCTCACAGAAAGTAGCCGTTTGAAACTTTGGTTCTACCTTACCATTAAATTCAGCTTTGTCCATTAAAATTGAAACATATACATTGTTAAAACTAATTAAGTCTAGCTTTTAATCCTTGTGCGGTAAACTTTTCCAAAATGAGTCTTGCAAAGCAATTATGGAACCTTGTCAAAAAGGATAAAGCCATGAATATGGAACTCGAATCAGCAAAAGCTAACCTTATAACTAGTCAATTAATCTGGCAAAAGTCAGCCATAGACGTCGCAAACATACAATTTGCGATAATTATCGAGGTTCATAAAATAATTTGTTACCAAAATCGAAATATTTCAGATTTGTGAGCATTAGTACTATTCTACTTTAACTGTACTAAAATTCGAATTTAATTGTTTATCCCCAGGACATTCAAATGGAATATAGGTTACGACAGGTAGGAAATCAGCAATTAACAGACGAGTCCTCTGAAGACGGTGAACTAGTATCGCCTACCAAACCAATTTCCCATTATAAAACCATGGTGGACACTGACAAATGGACAAACTTCCGGTCCCGCTTGAACCAAGCAAATGCTAAATTTAACCAGGTGAAATTGACGTGGCTCAGTGCCAAAGAGGAGGTGACTATTTGGATGACAATGAAAGAGATCATAACGAAAGTCCAGCGCTGGAAGGAGAGTGAAGCGTAAGAAGTTTAATGTTTATTAACGTATGGAATCCTTCATGTAGTAAATTCTAAAAGGATGTTTGATTCTTTTATGAAGGATCGCTAATTACTGGGCATCCAAATATGACGATTTTCTGGAGGAATGGGAAAACATCAAGTTGGAGTTGGAGAAGTGTATTCAATATTGCGCCAACTTAGCTGCAATCAGCGAGGAGAAACCTGATACGGAATTAAGTGATTAAGTACCAATATTGCATTGTTATGTGTGCCTGTTTTTACTTGTTTTTAAGTTTCATCCATTTTATTGGTGATGAGCGATTCTGTGACAGATTTATCAATAATATTAGCTTCTTAAACTGTAGAAGCTAGTTAGATTAGGAAATTCGCGGATTATTTATAGTTGCTTATGAACTTTATATGACGATATAGATGGAAGAAGTAGAGATACAGTTATGCATGTACTGTAAACTAGAAGCAGTTTTTTGAGTAACTATCAACTATTGTAGGTAGTTTTATTTTATATTTATTACTGATATAATCCATCTAATATGTTGAATTGATACCATTTGACTCACATATGAACCGGTGATAATGTTTTTGACAGGAATTAGAGTTATATTAGAATCAATTTTATATCCTCGTGTTGTTCGTATTAACACGATTTTATATATGCACAATCGACGGTGATAATTACTTTTTTTTTGCATTCGACCATAGATCAATGCATAACGGTCCAGTTGGTCTCTTTGATTTCCATTTTAATAAAGTTAATCTTTTTTGCGGTTGTTTCTATAAAAGTCACTATCAAATATCAGACATTTTCTCCATGAAAGCATGTATTTTGGACATTTAAGTATACCCATCCATTTTGCATGCAAACTCCCGGCTATTCAAATGTCATAAAAGAAATTATTGACCTCAGTTCAGTTTACTTAACCCAATATGATAATTAGGTTGATTAAAAGTTACAAACAGTCATAACAAAACAATAGTGCTTGGAAAATAAAACGTAATATTGTTTCTCAAGTCACAGACGATGATAACCAGACACGTTTGGTTTACTCAAATCTGGAAGTGGCTTCGGTAAAATTAACTATAAGAAGGTTACATGCGTCTATTCATTTTTGGTAGTCTCTCACTCTCTGATCTTATTATGCTATTTGTTCTGGCGATTTCTGCCACTTTTTTGAATGCAACATTTTATCCAAAGAGTCGATGCGTTATGTGATAAGCAACACATTTCACACCACATCTACAGATCCTTTGTATTAACATCAGGTCGTAGAAGGTTCTACACTCAACTTTTGGACCATGTGCGATTCATAATCACTCTATTTTTCATTAGCTAGTAATAATTCCTGTCGTATTTGTTTGCATAACAAGAACATAAGAACATAACTTCTATCAGGGAACGTTCTCAACTTGGTATCTGAGCCATGAGAACGTTGGTTGCGCTGGAGTAACGCTACCAATTAGTTGGCCGCCAGGTGAGCTGTCCCACTTCTATCTTGCAAGCCTAATTTGTCCATGGGTAAGATCCGTACGCATGTTTTCGTCTACCTCACAGATTTTCTTCTCATAAATATCGTCATATTCATGATGTTCAGACTATATAAGTATGATAATTATTTAGGTTTTTATAAAAATTTACTTGGATGGTGACAAATGCCCGCAGTTTCAAGAATTTTCTTAACAGTATCCCTACCAGTGCTATATTTATAGCGACACAAGCTTTTTAATGTGCTCTTTCAATGCATTTAGTTGGGTGCCGTAATAACCTCTTTCGTTGCTTGATACACATATTTCAGTCTATTCATCCTGTCTGGAAGGTTATAATAACTAAGGAATCACATTTCGCATATACTTCTCACTCAGACTATTAGTTCTTTGCAAAATAATGACATTGATCCAAAATCTTTACGTACAGTGTTTAAAGAAGAGTACAGTGACACCTAAATGGAAAGCAAACTATAGCATTTATTGTTGAGTTCTAATGATGTCACTCTTGTAACCTGACACTTTGTACGCTTCCAACTTACACTCAAATCAAGTCAACCCAGATACTATATATATTGTCACATAAATGACGACTAGCATAGCACCCACCTGCATATACACGCACATAATATATTTCTAGTCTACCACGCTTGATTTCTTGCTACAGTGGCTTCTGATAGTTTTCCAAGAACCGAATGGGTTTTAATACAATCATCCAAACGAAGTCAATAAGGCCTACGTGTTAAAACAAATGCGAAAAAATATTTTTGACATGCAATGGCATATGGATACATCTTTTGATAGTTGAAACTGAATTGAAGGAGACGTTAGTTCAACCTCCAGTATTCTGGTAATACTGTGTAGTCATTTTCAATTTCTAGTTGAGTAGTCTCAAGTTTAGTTTTTTAAATCTGTTTATGATTCCAAATATTTATCTGCAAATTTCTAGGTCGTGCGGAAGGCTCATTCGATTAATCTATTGCATACCGTTTTTGCGTTATTCTACCTTTGGCTGCCCCAAAATGTAGCTGATGAACTTCAGAAGTCACAAAATAGTGTAGATGCAAGCGTACGTAAATGGAACGAAGTCCTAGTTGCTATCAAAGGCATAGAACGAAATATATATCGAGAGGTAACTCATTCCCTCATTTATATCAATTTTGACTATGTATCATCCATTTATTATTACATTATGGTTAAGTGCATCGCACATAGTATATAAAAGTTTCCTTTTCTCTCTTTTGGTTTTGTAGACTGATGAATTAATACCAAAATTGCGTCGGAAAGTAGCACCACCGGTGACTAGCCAACCACTTGCGGATCAAGAGTTTGTGCCCGCATTAGAATCAGAGTTAGCCCGATTCAATGGCATTTCCCAGATGATTCCCGAAATCGAATTGAAACGGGGACTTGTTCAAGCCAAGATTCTAAAAGCGTCTGAGGACATCCACAAAAGAGTAGATGAGTTGGAAGTTCCATTTGAATTGAATAAATTAACTATGGAGGAACGCAAAAAACTAGTTCGCCAATGGAAGGAAGCAGAGACGTAAGGTTTTTTTTATAGAAGGGTAGATTTCCAAGTTAAAACAGTTAACTCAGCATCAGAATTGCTTTCTACTTTAAAGGTTCATTGTGGAGATGAAGACCACATTTGAAGGAATAAAGAAGGAGTGGGAGGAGACATTGGAGAAATTTGAAGATGAGTTAGAAGGCTCCACTAGGTCACAGTGTGCCCTGTGCTAAAGGTCGTTTCATGCTTAGTTTTCATTATCGTTTCACGAAATTCCTTCGAGAGTAAAATTCATATTTTTTGCATTATCAGTACTGAATTGTGGGCTTGAGGTTAGCCTTTTCTATTTCTTGTATTTCAATAACGAAGGAATATTTTAGTTGACCAATCCAATTGGATATCTTTTCATACTCTTTTTATGTACTGTATTTTTATACATGTACTTTACAACATTCTGTATGGACATGCAATGTATTTTTCAACAAAAACAACAATAAACATGAGCCAAACTTACGTTTGACAGTAATATTAACCGATGATATGCAATGCAAATCTAGTCTCATTTCTAGTTTCATGGAACTTAAAAGGGAATAATGTATATAGCTTTGTCACAATTTTTTACTTCAGTCAACGTGTGATATGCATTTTTCCTTGAGTACTGTACTGTCTGATCACTATACATCCTTGAAAAAGCATCTTGTATGAACATTGTAACAAAGGCGAATGACAACAAGCTTGAGTTTGTAGTTACTTATCATCGCCGAGGAACTGGAGTGGACGTGGATCTATGCAAAAATAGTGTACAATTTTAAGGAGCTCAACATTTTCATGCAAACTAGTGGAAAAAGCGCGACTGTGGTAAAAAAAACTTGTTTCTTTTTGTTTGACAGAAAATATTGTTGTTGTTAGTTGAGCTCAATCGTAATCTGTGTTTTCCTCGCAGAGAAACAGTCGACCGTTATTCATGTTCCGTTTGTAACTTTTGATTTTTAACTAAAATATTATACCCAGTCTAACTAGGAACAAAGTGGGGTTTCGAGCACATTAGTATTTGCAACTAGTCAAAATGTGTCTTAAAAAGCATTGGCCGCCTTCAAAATATAACAAATATGTAGCAGTGATGCTGCATCTTGACCGTAATGAACAAACTTGGAAGAAAACAACAGAAGAAGTTGTTGGCATACAAATTCCATTTTTCTTTGAGGTTGGTTAACTTGATTGTGATCAGCATCTTTATATGATTGAAAATGTGAAGGAATATTAGAATTATTGGAAATGTTAATTGATTTTGAGTTTGAACGCAAAACACATAAATTATTTGATTATTTATAACTTTGAATCTCCTTCCGTAGGACAATGACTTAGACACCAAGTTGCGGCAAGTGGAAGCTCAGTTATTGAAAGACTACTCTGAGCCGGAAAAGTACCAAACGAGTTTCATTTATACATACTTGCTTAACGGTGAGAAATGGATGGGATTCCGAAAGCGATTTAGACAAGCCTGTGAAAGCTTCGACCAAGCAAAAATGGTGTGGTCCAAACCAATCAAGCTTTGGAGGATTGAGCACACGGTGGAGGAAAAGGGCATAAAAGTCAAACAGAGTGATAGGTAAAGAAAAAAAATTAGTCAAACCATGGTGAAAGCTGTTTCTTGTCAGAGAAATTGTTCAGTCCTTCATATTCTTAATCTTATGCTACTTATTAATTTATTCCTTTACCTAGGATTGCTTCTTACTGGACATCCAGGTTTCGAAAGCTTAAGGAAGAGTGGGAGACTATCAAAGCAGAGCTGAAGAAGTGTACGAAGGATTGTGTTGATTTTGATACGATTGACATCACGAAAGTTGCCACCGATGAAGACCTACATATGGATGACTTTGATATTGATGATTTAGATATTGGGGATATTGATCTTGATGATATTAAAATGTTTTAAGCCTTTGTTTTGATTTCATACATTTTATTAGCGAGTATAGATGGAGGATTCTAAGGAGAAGTATTTAAATTATTTGATGA
Source organism: Orchesella cincta (assembly GCA_001718145.1). NCBI lineage: Eukaryota > Metazoa > Arthropoda > Collembola > Entomobryomorpha > Orchesellidae > Orchesella > Orchesella cincta. The sequence continues at coordinate 126,241 of LJIJ01000301.1, read as the reverse complement.
CTGTTCAAATCGAATCTAGTTTTATTTATTTAGTTAGTAATGAGTTGTGTTATAACAAATTTGACATATGTATTGATTTTCGTCCCAGACTTGCATATAAACCAGTGATGTAGTTATTAGTGTTAGGTTAGAAAAAGTTCGTATTTCGATATTCCACGCATTATCGCTTAAAAGTACGGTTGACACAAGTAAATACTTACTTTGAATGTTTAGGTTGAGAAAGAGCTGAAAGAAAGCTTTTTAATATTAACCATCGACGAGTTAATTAAGTTCGAGTTACCTTTATTTTGTATAAATGTAATAAACGTAAATGTACACACGCTGAATTTGTCCTCGTCATTTTTACGTTATTCGACAAGAAATCATTATCACATATGCATATAACGAGCCATTGTTTAGGTTTCCACGAATTATATAGGTAATTGATTGCTGCTTCTCCTCCTCCTCTTAAACGTCAAGACACTAAATAGCATATTTGCGAAATTGTACATACATGCCTATATACAACAACAAGCATGGTCTCACGTCATTATGTAACTTCAGGTACATATTCAGAAAACTTGATACGGCGTCTGTCGTCGTCGTCTGTCTGTCAACACTATAAATTTCGAACCGTTTGCAAATTTGAAATGCTGATTTCACAGGTCAAGAGTGAGGACTAGTTTATAATTGGGTTATCTAGGGTCACCGAAACAAGGTCAAATGATAAGCTCAATCGATTAGATAAGCTTAACATATGGCTTGTGACATGTCAATCGAAAGCTACAGCAGTGTTGATTATATTTTATATTGCAAATTCCAATAAGAGCTTTCAAACGGTTAAAGGTCATGATTAAATATTTTGATTGACAAACGTGGTTTGTGCTGGTTATAAGTAGGCATTGGGAGGTAAAATCAAATGGGTTTAAAGATCAAGCATTTTCAAATGAAACATTCCCAGTGTTAATATCAATCCAAAATACTTTTCAGCAGATTTAATGTATGATACTCAAGTCACATCAAACTAGTATTCCCTGAAGATACAACTTTACATCCGTTTCCACAGGTTTATTGAATCATATCGAGTTGAGAGCATAATGTTTAATAGTCAACTACACTCCGCACCTGAATATTGGACGATACAGGAAGGAGCATGACGTGTTGTTAGTAGTTTACTCTTGAAATATCTAGTTAAAAAATTAGCAAAATTTCATCGTGGATCTAGTTTCAGACGTTTACGCATCTGAATCCACAATCTCGGGTTTTAATTTTTGACTCCTTGAAAGGTAATACACATTGGATAATTAAAAAGGGGAAAAAGTTGAGTGCTCTAAACCAACATTCTATCTATCGTTGGCTTCATAGCTCTTTTAACGTACAATTTTTAGTATCCATATGTTGTCCGCTCTTGTTAAGTTATAAGCTCTATCATAGAACATTGAGTAGTAATTAAGGTGGTATGAGATGCAGTCTTTTTAATAGTGAAAATTTCTTTCACTTTTCCTTTTTAGCTAAGCACTAGCAAACATGAGTCAAGACGAACACGCTCAAAAGTATAAGAGTCTGGAAGCCCATAAATTAAATTGGGACAACAATATGTTGAAGATTTCGGACATCCAATTTGATCTTCGTATGGAGGTAAGAATTGATTAAATTGTCACAAATCCTTCCGATATAAGTTGTGACAATCGAAACGGATTTTTTATCAGTAGCACCTGTGGCTTTTGTATTTTTACTTTTGTATTTTGTGAAGACTCTCCGGTTGATTGGAAGATCTGGTGTCGCTTTGGACACTCTGAAAGGGGTAATGCCTGCCAGTCAAATCAACAATTGCTTCACCAAAAAGAAACTAGAGGCAATCCGGAGAAAGGCTGAGGAATTCGAACAAAACGTTTACAGTACTAACGAGGACATGGATGAGCAGGGGACTCCCTGGGATGGAAACCCACCGGATCTCCCAGAGTTTGAGACACTCACAGTGGTGGAACAAGATGCGGTTATTCAAAAGTGGAAGGATGGAGAGAAGTGAGTAACCTAATCGTTTTATTCATAAGTTTAAGGTATATTTGGAAGTACAGTTTTATTTGACAAATACCGTATATCATTTGAAGGTTCATCCTTGAGTGGAAAGTCATTTTCGAAAGTCTGCAGAATGATTGGGTTCTGTTGAAAGCAGAATTGGAGAAATCAATGAACACGTGTGATGAAATGGTTGACATATATGGGTCTTTCATGAGATCACTTGTACACAACCAATTTTATTGATGTTGCAATCTACCTGTACATTTGTTTTAACCAAATGAATCAAATCACTGAACGTGTTTTTGTTTTAACAACTGGACTGTTTGCTGTTTTCTTATTTTGTTCCATGTAGATTCATTGCCTCACTCATCGTCAGTATAGAGTCGCATCAGAGTGAAAGTAGAAAGCTACAGGGAGTCATTTTAAAGGAGCATGTGCATACTACATACTTTATCATTTGAAATTGCACATACCCAACAAGGTACTACAATCTTTACTATTTAATGTTTGAAAAATTCTCGGCATACCTGTTACCTTTCGAGCTGACACTTGGAAACCATGAAGCAAAACTGAATGACGTGATGCCAGATGAATTTTAACTGGAATCTTTCAACAAAACAGTACCTACTTGAAAGTCAAACAGATTTAGTTAGGTAGTAGGAATAGTTTATAAAAAATTCATATGCAATGCCTACTCATATCTTGTCTGTCGGTCACCTCAAGACACAGGTAGCTGGGTAAGGAAGAGGAGGTAGTAGAACTTGTAACGTTGTGAATGTACTTTGTTTGGTTCATGTTTTCAGCATCGTTTTCATCCTAATTCAAACAGCAGAGCTAATCAGAAAGTAAAGCGAACCCGAAGGTTGATGCCAGTCCTTGTATGGTTTTTCAAGAAAGAGAGAGCAACAAAGCAAGCATGATCAAGAGGCTTCCATTCAATTCAACTTGACCCAAACTAAAACACTGAGTATACGTTCATAACAAACTAAACATTACATTACGGCTTAACGAGGATGCATGAGAAATTGCAGTGGTTTAAGATATTAAATTTCTATATCATTTTGCACGCATTCTGCCAAGTTGCTTCTCCTATGACTTTTTTGCCCATTTATATGTATATCATCCGAAAATACACATGAAATGTTTATAAGAATAATTGAAAAAGAAAGGAAAAGACAGAGGATTTATCAGTTGTTCCCACCACTGATATGTATAATGTACAGCTAAATTCCAGTCAACAAAATATGTTCATATTCCCTTTTCCACGAGATTTTTAGTAAGTAAGCCAATGTGTCTTTTGCATTATCCATTTCTCAGTTCTACTTTCATTCATAAACTATCCATACACTTGTGTGTAGCGTTATGAATATGAATATTTTGCTCGTTCACAAAGGTGAATTAGTAGGGGCTTGCGTTTGATGCAAAGTCGAGAAAACGCGCAACTTTTCACATTAGCTTTGTTTCCTTACTGTTTTATGAAGAGCGCAGTGGCAGTTGAAGGCATTCTGAGTTTGTCTGTTTCCTTGCAATGACATAGTCTTGTAGTATTTCTGGTACCGTCTTTCATTTTAGTTTTTTATTGACAAAATAATTTGAAATATATTATATTTGACTTGATCTTTAGCTTTCTTGTTTTTAAACTTGACAAAAATGAGTCCTACAAAGGAATTGTGTGATTTTCTCAAGAACGGTAAGGTCTTGAAGAAAGAAATTGATTTAGCCCAATGGATAGTTAATTCTAGTCAGATGGCGTGGACGAAATTGGCCGTAGATATTACGGATATACAAATGTTACTTTTAATTGAGGTCAGTAAAATACTATATTCATGTGCAGAGGATGGTCGTTTGTAGATGAATGAACTTGAGATGCGTATCAGTTAATGTCAAAAATAAATTTGAATCCAATTCTTTATTCTGCAGGATCATGAATTGAACAGGAGGCTAAAGCAGATAGGAGCTCGGCTAGTTACAGACAACCCCATTAGAAACAGTGAATCAGCCACTAGCCCAATAGTTGCAAGTTATGAAGGGATGGTAAACAATGTGAAGTGGATGAGATTCCAAAAGCGGTTGAGTGACACTAATGCAGCCTTTGTTGCAGTGAAAACGGTTTGGGACAACCTCACAGAAGATTTTAGTACTTCGATGCCATTGCAGGAAATTCGAATGAAAATTTGGAGCTGTAAGCAGAGGGAAGGGTAAGCAAAGTAATTTTTATCACAATGTTCACTTTTGTAAAACTGAAGTCTTTTATAAAGTTGAGATTTTATTATTTTTATTAAGTGTCGCAGCTTACTGGACAGCCAAGTACGGAGGACTGATGGATGAGTGGAAAGACATCAAGGGTGCGCTAGACAAAGGAATTCAAGTTATACAAGATTGTGTAGCTGAAGTCAACAAGACACCAACAGAGGAAAATGAACATTGATTTATGCTAACGAGTGATTCAAAGACAATTTATGAGTGAATTATGTCATTAGCTTCTCAAACTGTTGAAATTAGTTAACTAGTTATTGTTTGCATAATATATATATTTATTAATATACTTATATTCATGTTTGTGTGTTTATTAGTTTATAGAAATATGGTAGAAATTCATAACAGTATTTGTTAGGAGTCGGTTCTACGAATTTCGGTTTGTAAAGCTACGCTCAGTTTTTGAGCCACGAATTGTAGTTAAGATTATTTTATTGTTACTTACCAATATCAGTTATTACTATGATGAATTCTTTTTCTGACATACATGTGAACCGGTGACACATAATTTGACAGGAATTACATTACACTAATTAGTATACGTTTTATATCCTTATGAATTCCGCCTTAAATATTAATTCGTGTGTATTTGTTTGTATGCACAGTCGACGGTGATAGAATAAATGTAGTTACTTTCTTATTTTCAACTAATCATAAACAAATCAATATTTTCCAGTTTGTTTTATTTCGCATACCAACAAACAACAGAGCTCATCTCGTAATTAGTCATTGCAACGAAAGTTTCCCTTTGAACTAATAACCTTTGCTTATCCTTTCATGCATTACTTCTGCTAGAGCTTGGTAGCTTCTTTGCTAAATTACATCGTACCATTCATGCTGTTTCCAGTTGGCTACAGTCTGAGTGTTCATACATTGCTACTATTTCGTGATTAGGAAGTGCATTATTGGTTTTTTATGTACACATACATCAGAAGACGGTGGTGTATGCGAAGGGATGGGTATACAATAGCTATAACTGCTGGTATATACGATCAAATGGAAGGAACGTACATCAACTTCAAAAAATAGCCAATATACTAATGTAATAGAATGAATCATGAATGCACACATAAGTGAGCTATAGTCAATTTTGCTGTTTGAATTTGTGCATGCCATACACAAGAAAGCAATATCAGGCCGGCGTGGAGAAAAGGAGAAGTATTTAAGGTACATACTTGTTTGCTAATGCATCGAAAATTACCACTGATCAAATTTTAAACCCTTAGTATTACCTATAAACGTTTGGTGACGCGGAAGCTCAACTTTGGAAAGGAAGACACTATTGATAGGTCAAGTCAAGTTAACGAATTCATAAAAATGCGACCTATACTAGTCATCTTCATCATACTGTTCAGTAAGTCGGTACCATATTGAACCGAATTTCAATCAGTTTTTTAAAAAACTCTCTAATATAACTACTTCATCAATATTTGTCCAGTTTCAGTGTGGATTTCCCTTCTGGTGGTGTCATTACTAGATCTATGCTTCGGAAGCACAAAAGCTGAGGAAACAGCACGTTTTCGGGTCGGAAAAGAGGTGAGTGAGCAAGAAACAGGTGCAATGTAAAAATTTTGATGAATTAAGCATGGAAACGGACCTGTTTTGACTTTAACTTTCTTTGTAAAACTTTTAGTTTTCTATGCCTCAAAACTTCCAAGATTCGGCGTGGAAGGAGGCAATGCGCTCTCCAATAGTTAGAGAAATATGGCCACTATGAAATGGGCATTTTATGCATCTGTTGCGTTAAAGTACTCCACTGTTCGGGAATAAAAATCATTGGTTTGTACAAACTTGGATTCTCATGAGAATACTTTTTCAGAGTAATTATTTGTGGTAACGTAGTTCAATGAAATGAATTCAAATTGTCAGGATTTCTTAGTTTGTACCATTATACTCACCTTCGCTCTTTAAATATCGACACAAAACCTTAAATTTGATGTGTAAAGAAATGCATGGCTGGGCAAACTGTAATGTCTGTGGAACCACATTTCAATACGATGTACGTCACAAGTAGAGACCCCCCTTGTTTTAATGTTCACGAAAAGCTTAAAATAACGTTCACCTTTGCATGAAACCATTCACAAATTGTTTATAGATTCTGTGGTGTCCACTCTTTTATGGTCATACAGCAAAAAGGTTATAGGATAATTTAGTATTCAAGAAATTCCAATAAAGGTTCTCATATTTCCTTTGATAATATACTTGTTAATGTTAGATTTGTTGTAAATTTGTCAGGTTTACTTATGTGCACACGTAGCCTTACCGTGATTTTATATATGACGATTTCATACACTCCAAAAAGATAATGCAGACTCATTGCAAGAATAGGTAGATGAATCTTGGTCATTTTCTAGTTCATTTAGGGTTCTTAAATAGTACCGATTTGTTTTTCCTGTGCAAAGATGCAGTGTCGTATTTAATCTAGTGTAAGTAAGCATTTATGCATGTGTGTGCAACCAAAATTTGACTGCTTCCATTAAAATGTTTCTGGAGCTAGGCAAATTGTCTGCATTAAGTAGAATATTTCATGGAAAGCACACTCCGGTATTTGATGCAAACTAGCTAAAGCAGCGGTACCAAAACACTAAAGCCAGCTTCACATATCTCTTGCGTACAACTCACACCAACAAGTATCGTGGACAAACAAAGCTTGGACTCTCGCACAGTTTCCTCGACTTCATACTAAAAAGCAACTCCAATTGATACATTCTTTTTATACTTGAGTATTTTCAATAATTATTTCAGCCTATAAGTAATTCGACACTAATTATAAGTTTGCGAGTTGTAGAGCGCCCCCCCCCCAAATAATTAGGAATACACTCAAGTAAGTTCAGAAATGGGTGCTCAAGGAAATCTATTTGAGCTCATGGAAAAATTTCTGAAAAGAGAAGAGCAAGTGGAGTTTATGATCTGTGTTTTTCACGAGAAAGAAAAGATTTGTATTGAGAATGAGGAGGTGTTAAATAATATTATATGTCAACTGAGAAAAGAGGTAAGTTAATGTGTATAATAATCTTGTAAGTGTGCTTTGTTGTCCACCTTAAAATTAGCAGCTCGTGAAGCACAACCTTTTAAACTGTCAAGACTTCGGTTTTTGTTTTCCAGGGATTGGCACTCTCCGAAAAGGGAAGGGTGCATGTGCACAGGGCTTTGCTTCGGTCGGCGTATGGAAAGGGTATTTCTTGGCTAGGTTGGGACAAAATAGATGAAATTTACAAAGTCTACAAAACATTCAGTGAAAAATGGAAACCTTTTCGCGTCAAACTGTTCAGCGCTATCCAAGTCGTCGACAAGGAGGAAGACATGTGGGAAGACGTAGTGCCGAGCTGGGAAGCGTTATCTGCAATGCAAATTGAGGACTGGAAAATAGCCTTGAAGAGGATGAACGAAACTGAATTGTAATGATATGATTTCTTTATTGAACGTTGTTTTCTATTTTATCATCAATCTACTATCAGCCTCTGTCTTTTCCTTTTTTAGAATCATTCTGTACTTGAGAACTGCCTTTGAATGCCTGAAGGATGAGTGGGATGCGGCTAAAGGGAAATGGGAAGAAGAGTTAGATCAATGCATTGCGCAGGCTGCAGCTTTTATTAATAGCCATCAGAAGAAGCAGTAGTCATAATGATAAGTGTTCAATTGTGTTTTTAGGAAGGGTTATCGGGAACAGTTGTATTTCACGCTTTATTTCTGTATTTTATTGATAATAACGTTGACTACTAACGATTTATTGATATTAGGGATGTTTTAACTGTATTTGTGGGATAGAGCGATTTGTAGCACACGTATACAGAGCTTAAGCAACGTAAATATAGGTAATTTATGTATTAGCATTGATGAAGTTTCTTTGCATCTAAAAAGAGTTCAAACGTCAAGAGTTTTGTGTACTTATTACTTATTAACGTCTATTTGTGTACTATTGCAGTTTTATCAACTGTTATAATGATTTGAATGATTAACTCAAGTTATTATTCCAATAATTTACATGCTTTTCAACCTGTGAAATGAAATGTAGGGTTCTTTACACACTACGGGAGTAATGCGGTTTCACTATAATGTATGAAGTGATGCCAGGCTACGCACAGATGAAAGTTTACATGTGATTAAATAAATTCTGGTGACTATTTAATTGTCCTTAATATGACCGTTTTTCAGTGTAGTCATACTTCCTTCAGTCTTATCTGATTTTTGTAATTTAATTATCTTACCTTTTGTTGATAATAAGCTTTCTTGCCTACTACTACTTATCATGAATCGAACCCCTTGTGATATGGGTTTGGACCGTGTACTTTTTTCATTCGTCTTTGTGTGTCGCATAATGTCTCAAAACCAAAAAGAATCTTACGCTTTGCATGAAGTATTCCTCAGCACTGCTACATACATCTCCAGAAGTGATTGTGGTTATAGTCTCATAAAGTTTTCGATGTAGAAATGCAAAGAATAGCTTTGACAAATATAAAGCATAAATATTGAAAAGTAGTAACATCATATAGCAAGCTGGTCTGTGTATTTAGACCTTCACATCCATTCATGCAGTACCAAATATGTTTGACTCGCTGTTTTTGAGCTGGCATGCATTTCGAAGCCTGGATGGCTATGTACATATTTTTCTATATCTGCTCTCATCTTACCGTTTTAACCTCCAGAAATGCAACCAAAACGCATATGCATAATTGAAGGTTATGATAAACTTTAGAATTTTTATGTTGTCAACAAAATTTAAATTTGTGGATCTGATATTGAATACTGGGGAAATAAGTCTTTTGTATATAATCTATAATACACTACACCACAAACTCAACTCATGAGTCATGACCTCCTATACTATATATTCAAGTTCTATGTACAGTATATGGAAGGTAAATTGATGTAAGTGCCTATCTACCCACGATATCCCGCCTAAGGAAGCGTACCTATCATATCAACATCACTTCTCGCTGCATTCTTTCTCTTCAACCTTGAGAGAGACGATCTACGGTGGAAAAAGATCCCAATAAATTAAGTAGAGTTACCCATTCTAAATGTGGGTTTCCTCCTGTTTGATCATTTTCTAAACTGAATTATTCCTCATTTAGCTGTGAACAACATCACACACCTATTTGATTTGTTTTATTTTCTGTGGACTAAACATTGACTCAATATGAGTTATCTGCTGCAGCAGGCTCTTCAAATTCATAGTAAAGAGAAGGAGGTTCTCATGGTTGAAAATCGGATTTGCAAATCCCAATATGCCTGGCTTCAAAGCGTCGTCACGATCCAGAGAATTATACGACATATATACGTTGGGGTAATTAGAATTTGTTTTGCAATTTAAACTTAAAACGTGATTAACATAAAAATTTGAAGAGTGAGTGAGCAGACTTGTTTGAAGGGCATTGAATTAAGTACTCTACTTTTTTTATAGGAAATCAAATGGATGGAACAACGACAAAAAGCCAGAGAACCACTGATTGCCAAATTCAACGGTGACGCAGAAGCCTTGTGTTCATGGATGAAGCAAGGGAATAAGATCGGGGAGAAACAAGTAGGAGCCCGTGCTAAGCGGAGTGACCTACTGGCCAGACTTAATAAAGCAAGCGAGTCACTTGACAAAGTGGAAGCTAAAAGAAACGGAGAAGAGTCACTACCTAATTTTGAGGAACTGTCAAATATGTCTGCTGAAGAGCGAATGGAACTCGTCATTCACTGGTTGAAAGGAGAGCAGTAAGTACCCCTATTTTATCTTCAAATACAAAGCCTTCTGAACTGAACCTGAACTGAACCCGAGATTTGAGTTGTTAGTAATATATGTCTGCTGTTTGATTTTGAAGGCTTATACGAAGCTGGAAAGCCATCTTTGAAAACTTCAAGACAGAGTGGGACCAGCTCAATAATGAACAAGAGGAGGAAATTGAGTTTTATACTCAGCGGGTTGCAGAGCTCTGCCAACGACTGGACAACCACACCCAGTCAACTACCGAGAAAGCCGAATCCCTTTGTCTTTGATAACGTTTACCTTTTCGAATGTATTGGGTATTCAGAAATACTTCTGCGATTGCTTTCTATTTATTACTAGTTTGTCATTATAAGTAGCTTTAGGTACTCTTTATATATGAAATTTATAGAGATGTTGAATAATATAATTTGTATGTAGTTATTGATGTTTAAATGAAATGGACAACATTATTTAATAGTTTGATTATGCTACCTGTAAAAGCTAACGTTTCCTTTCATGGTAGTTCTTTGTATTTTTACATATTGGCTTTGTTAAGAAATCATTATTATTGACTCATTATCTTTACCGGTTACAACCTTGAATATTATAAGTTATTAGTGCTAGTAGTCACAGTTAATGTATTGAAAGTTTGGTAGTTTTGCGTGCTCTGTATTAATACCTGGAAAGGATGTTTCAAATACAAAATAAATAACTGATTACAAACGTTTAGATAGTAAATTTTACTGTGTCTACCATTTTTGGTTAATTATTGTAGCCATTCTTTATCGGTGATTTTATGGATGCTGAATTAAGCTAACTTTTAATCGTAAAACTTATGTCTGGATTGAGTTTGTCATTAGTTTCAGCATTATTCGCATCACCATTCTAAGAGAATATTTTATGAATGGGTAGACTAATTGTAGATTAACCAGCACAAATTGAACGCACTCTACAGGTCACATACTTTGATTAACTCATTATAGAAATCGCACATAAGTAGTAGAGAATTCAAAGTACTTTACCCTCTGTAGTGATTTATTCGCATTAAATGTAGTCCATAAGCGCATTATATGCATAATTGACTACTAGATTAACGAGTGGCAAACCGGAGAGGAACCCAGTAATTAAAAACCTCCTCGGGCATTCAAACTCATTGATAATAATTAATAAAAAAAACAGAAGCTACATACAACTAACTAGTTTACTTAAGGCATGCATTTTCCCCAATTTTTTGCAGTGAACCTTTACTAACTAAGATGAAAGCCAATGACTATTGTGTGTTCATTAGAAAGCAGCATGAAATGTATGTTATGCAATGTTATGCACTTATAAATACATATACAACATTATCAATTATCATCCTATAAAAATATTTTTACTGTATGGTAGCTTTTCTGGATTCTGTAGAGAAAGCAAAATGTAATCCACTCATGTACATGAATCCATTTCTTTGTTGAGAAGAAACCCAGGTAGAAATTCATAAGGGATTAAGATTACGATGTATGAACATGTACATTATATTACGTCATGATATTGTATTGTGACGTGTAAAAGAACCAAGATTGCAATTAATTAGACCTTGCAACATAAGTAATACCTAAGTAAGTTGGCACAGTTTCGGCATTTCTCAAAAGCAAATTACCTTTTGTACTGTTTGAACAATAGAATTTTTTATTGCTAATTATGAATTTCAAGGAAAATGCCATTTCACACTAATTCGTCTGCTGTAGATCTCACTCTTTTTAATAGTCGGTTTGTTAACACTACCTAAGTTGAGCTCTGAACTAGTTAACGTTTCCTCTTGGCTTAAAACGTATCTACCATGTACTCGGGCTATAAAAATAATTATAGGAAGTTGGAGTTGAAACTGATAAAAGCGTTCCTTGATAGACGGTATTTTATTAAAATCCTGTCTGACGCTGTACATAATATTGAAAAGGTTGAAAGACTTCGCTTTATGACGGATATCGAATGTGAAGCGGCCAGGGATGAGATGAATGAAGAGGTAATGAAAATCACAATATTTGACATTCCAAAGCAATACTTTTTGTACTATGAAGTAAGACAGATATCAACTAACGAATCCTTTTAATTAAACAAACACTTGTTTTATCTTTAGATAATGAAAAGTACCAGCTCAGCTGTCAAACGGTTTCAATTAGCACATAGCTGTCTTCCAAAGAAGCAACGTGAGGCAATCTACGTAATTTTCCTTGCATGGGTGCAGAAACATACGGTCTTGTTTTGTCGCCACAACAATCTGAGAATGGCCGTATATAAGAACAGGGTTAAATACTTCGGAGCCACGCCAACGGTGGAAGAGTTGAAGGTGATGAAATCGCCAGATATTGATTTGAAACTGGACAGCTATGTTGAAGCCATAACGTAAGTATTTCTGTGGGTGTACTAACAAGAAAACATTAACGATTTAAATGATACTGACTTGTTTTTTTTACTTAAGGGAAATTTACAAATTCAAGTCTATCTTGAAGGGAATAGTGGCTGATTGGAATGGGATAAAAAAAGGTTTGGAGGATGAACTAGAGGAAATCATCAAGATGACCAATACTGCGTTGGTTGAGTCCTTCAAATGAAGCTGGGATAGTTTTGAATCAGGGATAAATGGTGCACAAGCTTGCATGCATGTTGTCACATACTTTCTTTGAATTTATAATACCAGTTTTTTATTATAAACTTTGATTGAGAATAATTTGGTGCGGTGAGAGGTTTGACCTTTTTACAGACAATTTATTGCTAGATATCCTTAAAACCATCGTCCATGTGAAGGCATAATTATTAGACTGATTGTAAGAAGCAATGATTTCTTTACGCATTGTGCATACCGGTTAGAACTTGTGGCTTTGCATGTTGATTGTTAACACCTGGATAGAAAGCTGTTCGCTCTCGTTCCTAATAGTATACTTAAGTCATTAATAGATTGTTGATTATATCGTTCGAAAACTAAACAACACATATGAACACATGCATTTCACGCTATGGGAATTCACATTTGAGCAACTCAATCTCCATTCAGCTATCCAAGAGCATTAAAAATGTGCCACTCGATTGCATTATTGCATTGCTGCACCCTGAAACTATAGAGAATTCCTTGTGGAATTGCTGCTGCTGGGGTTGTCTATGTCTTGAATTGTTTCATGTATGACTCTGATACAGCCATAAACTACATAAATTCTCCAAGCCCATCAATGGCATCATGTCAAAACACGAGTATATGGTGAATTTTCCAGATATTTTCCTGGAGAAAGTGGAATGTTTTTCGTTCATTTTTGCCCCTTATGAATCACTAATGATGTATGTATGATTGTCATTACTAATAACTCATTAGGCCTTGAAACATAGCATTAAAGCGAAATATGTTTCACCCACACAATGGCTAACGGCCGTGAACAAAAAAAATTTGCATAGAAATTCTTATGTACTTAAAAAAATTGAAGATTTCAACATTGTTAAAAAGAAAGTAGAAAGTTTTCATGAGACACCGTTCTCTTGTTAAATAAAATGGTGTTAATCGAAAGTTTGTAATTCTTACGTAGCAGTTGCACAGTTTAACCCCAGCCAGAAGGAACTAGTTTAAACTTTACTCATATTTTATAGCAAATCTGGAAAATGTATCCAAAAGAAGCTGTGGATGCTATCCAACTTTGGATGGCAATCATTTACAGTACAATACACGGCATGCAAGACGGCCAACTCTTTTGGCTAACGTATAAAAAGCGAGTGGAGGATGGTGTCTCCTGGATGATTTCGGAGGTAATAAATATTTCAGTTTACATTCTCAACAATTTCCTCCCCATTTATTTCAAACGCTAACGCCCTTACTTTCGTTTGCTGAGTAGACTGTTTGCAGTCAACTGCGGATAAGCTATTGAAACGAATTAATTACACAAACTTTGTTTTTCTTTGATGTTTAGATAGCTGAAATTACAGCATCGGCATCCCATCAGTTTAACATTGCATATGACCAGCTCCCTGTTTCTAAACGTGATGATTTCAGCAATACTTTCTTAGAGTGGAAGATTAAAATCGAGGAATTCCTCCCCCGACTTTCACAGATTCAAATGGCTTTGGCTCTGGCCAATGAAAAATATGACAAACCCACTCCAACTTTTGACGAGGTGGCATTCATGAAACTTGATGATATAATGAAGATATTGAATGACTACCACGAAGGAGGAAAGTAAGTATAGGTTTTGTGAATGTTAACATTATCAAGATGCCATTTCAAACTCAAAATGACACTGATATACTTTGTGACTGCAGAGAGATCCTGATGTTTGAAACCACCCTGAATGGACTACTGGCTGAATTGTACGAGCACGAAAAAGTTTTGAATGCAGGATTGGAGAAAATGTTTATGACAATTTTTGCTGAGTTATGAGGCTTGGATATTTTTGATGGATGTGTGGATACAGGATGCGGAAATATTTCTATTACATACATATGGGTTATTGGGTTATCTAATTTGTAATTTCGTTTTTATTCTAGTTTTAAAGCTACTTTTCTTGGTTGAGAACTGCTTGATTGGGTTTTTGAATTTTTGATAGATCAATAAACATATTCAATACGACCATGGTGTGTTATTAATTATTATAGTGCATGGATACATGCATGGAGAGGGGGAGACAGTAGCTATTATAGTTTCTGAATTGCAACGCAGCCAATTTTGGTGTTTAAAAATTCTTCCCTCGATACATCCGATATGCACCCATAATATCAATATCATGTTTTCAACATCACAAACCTCATAAACTGATATTTGCAGTGTTTGTCATATCAACTTCATCCTGAAATTTTCCAGTACATAACTGGATTTAGTGTGGAGAGTAAACCATGGCACAATCATTTAAGTGGTAGTGAACCAATTTCTTTGTTTAAAAGCAGCAGCAACACAGAAAGGCTACCCAACCGCTATTAGCGGTGAACTCAGCAATCTGTTGTGTTGACTGATATGCAGTTGATCTTGCTTACCTAAACCAAGTCTATTGGTTTAATGTACATATGTATTATGTAAAATCTTGAAATACGTATATGAATCTTAATGCAATCTCTCATCTCAGATAATACATACACAATACAGCACAACACTTAACCCAGTAAGAACTCATAGGGAGAGCAAAAGTGTGACAGACTGGAAAATATACATGCCCACGGTGAAAATGCATCTGAGTACGAAATCAAATTGTAAAAAAGCATAAGAATCACACTTGTAACCTTGTATCAAGGATGTTGGTCAGTGTAAGGTATATATTTGCATACACTATGTATTTCTCGGCAGCGTGCTAGTGTCGGATACTGAGTCACATTAAAAATTGTTCGTATACAATCATATCAAATAAAGTCACAACGGATATTAGTTTTCAAGAAACACACACACTTCCATTTTCTAGTTTTTCACTCTTACCAATTTATCCAGTGTTAGATTTCAAACTTTAAAACCATGACCTCTTCGTCCGATTCGGAGCACGAGTTTTCAGAAGAGGAGCAGGAGCTGGAGGCTTCTCTGGCTTTTCAATTAATAAGGAACAGTCGGCTCAAATGGGGATTTGCCCGTGCCTTGGTATTGACCAAACTTGATTGGATTGTAGCCCAGGTAATAAATCAAAGACCAAAAATTCCTGTTTCACTTTTATTTAACTGATCCATTCTAAAAATGTGCCCAAAAAATTCCTCTCATTTTCATATGTCTAAAATCTATTGTCGTTGCTTATCATCATCATTAGGTTATAAAATTAAATAATCATGACGTAAAATCAACTTTTCAATTGTTTCTGAAATCTTCTAAATTAGGTAAAGGATATGAAAAGTGCAGCGGTCCGTTTTGCCAAACTACTAGAGAGCATGACTTTGACGGACCGACGGAAGAACATGCTAGTAACAAACGGAGCTATTCTTGTTAAATGCAACAAGTTAAATGAAAAAATTGCTGCAGCAATGGACAACATCAAGTCGGTGGAACTCTCCGTGTGGGAAGGGCCCTTGCCGACAGAAGCTGACTTGTTACTGTTGACCACCGCCGAAAAAGACTTGATCACTCAAAAATGGGAAGAGGGAGAAATGTTAGTTTAACCTTTTTATTACATGCATTATCGATTGAGTAATTCCTGCTTGAAATAACACTGTTGTCTTTTTTTCTGAAGGATCATCAAAAACTTTTACAAGATGCTGGACGAGCTTAAGGCAGAATGGGAGCAGTTAGAAGAGTTTGGGAAAGAAATTACAACCTTAATGGGCGACACTGAAATTCGTATCAAAGGGGATTACGATAAGTATATTTAAAGCAGTAATAATACCCATTTGTGTATTATTTGAAAGCTTGTACCTCTACCCAAATCTTACTAGTTTTTAAGCAGCCCTGTGCTTGTATCAGGAAGCTGAAGAGAGTGTTTTTAACTTTTTACACAAATTTTCTTATTGTATAGGCAAACATTTTACTTACCATTTATTATTCCATATTTTATATTTACTTTTCCATCACCGTAAGAGAAAGGAGCTCTTCAAACAAAAGTACCAATCAGACCAGTATAGACTTTACGCTTTAAGAACGCTTTATGATAGAAAACTATAGCTATGTATCCAATATAATATTACCTGGTCTGTTTTATTACATAATCCGGGGTCTTTTGAGACTTTCACCTGTCTGATGGGTAACATCATCGCTTTTGGTAGTCTTTCCATCCAGTTTTCACGTAGTTGCTTAGGCCTGATTACCTGTGTTCTGAATTATGTAGTATAACTTAAGTTTCTGAAATGTTTTATGAAATTTCTAAATAATGTTTTCTTTTCTAAAAAATATCTGGCATAGCTAAGTGTTAATTCTAGTCTAGTTTATCAATTCTTAGGCGACATAATAATATAACGATGCGTAAGTTCTAGATGTGCATAACACGGATGCATTGGAAGTCGTTGTATTGATGTTATTACCAGTGACTTTGATCCCATGTACATGCTGATTAACAATTAATCTTTAACTGAAAGGACTCCATAAGCATTGATGTGTACTGTATTTATCGTAATACTAAATATTTTGTGTACGCTACGTTTTTTAAAAGCTAAATAATAAAGCCTCTTCTTCTCAATTAAAAAGTTCAATCTTGGAACAATTAACTCCATATAAATCTTGTAGAAAATGTAGAATACACCCTGATTTTACATTTCAACTTATCAGATCATAAACCATTCTACTTGGAGAATTGAAAGGCTAATTTAGTTGAATTCTTGAGCTCAGAAACTCATTTTAGCATTTTGAAGCGGACTCTTATGCGTTTCACTAATTTTCGAATTGGAGCATATGCAATTTCATACTTGACTTTTTGAAGGGTTAGCTAAACATGAAATGCAGCATTTACCATGGACCATCTAACTATGATATATTATGTACATACCAAACCCGATCGGAGAGCAGTGCAGGGCAGAGATGTCTGGTTATGGTATAACACATACATACATGCATGAGTGATTGAAATGACATCATATCATACTATATATGTGAAACTGTAACTTACAACATAAGACGTTGAGGAAGTGAATGAGCACAGCGTACAAGTCTCCACAGCGTAGTAGCAGAAACCTGTGGATTGAGTGTATCTAGAATGTCAATTCGTTGATGCAACAAGTGACAACAAACTTGTCTATTAAATATTGGTGGATGTAATTTGTTTTAAAGATATGTAGATTTTTTAAGAGCACTTTCACCCAATCCTTTTTTATTGAAAGATTGTAATCCTTACATCAGGGCCTTTATTAAGTGGTGTAAATAAAGAACTGTTTTGCATCACACATATTTTTCATTTAAACTCTTTGTAAAGATGTACCCGGAGGGAAATATCTTTACTAATTTTCGAAACTGGAATAACGAAGTTATTACGGCTGCACGGATAATATCGAAGACTGAAGAGATTTGGGTTAGCTACAAAGAAGAAATAATCAAGGAAAGTATTAAGTTGAAACTGGAGGTAA
This sequence comes from Orchesella cincta, assembly GCA_001718145.1. Classification (NCBI taxonomy): domain Eukaryota; kingdom Metazoa; phylum Arthropoda; class Collembola; order Entomobryomorpha; family Orchesellidae; genus Orchesella; species Orchesella cincta. Next base: position 108,312 of record LJIJ01000301.1, on the reverse strand, counting down.
TACTACATGCTTTCTTTACGTATTTCAATATCCAAAATGTTTTTTTGCTAAGTTATTTGCTGCTAGCGGTAATAACAAGAAACTAATTACACGAAACTGCTAATTTTTATATGTTTAGCTAACTAAAAACCGAGGATTGGGATACGAACGGTTCAAACAAGTATTTGATCCCCTTCCAATGACGGAACAACGTGAGGATTTCATGAGATTTTTCGGTGCCTGGGCGATTAAGTTTGACGCTTTCTTTCTCCGAGTCGTGCAGGTGATTACGGACTTGAAAGAGTTTGACCGTGTCAGAGAAAGCAGTGACGGGATCAGGTCGACTTTGAAAGACTTGCAACTGATGAAATATGCGGACATTAAAAAGAAGAGGGTCAACTGCGAGAAAGATCTAGAGTAAGTGGAGTTTTAAAAGCCATCATACAAAAGTTTTCATTGAAACCTGATTTGTTGGTATACTTTATTATTATTAAAGAAAAATTCTCCAGTTGAAGTCCATCATGAATGGATTACAAGCTAAATGGAAGGAGCTAGAGAAAAGCTTAGATGAAGAAATTGAAGGGATTGTCAAACGAACTTCCGATGCTGGGACTGAGTCACGCAATTGAGGCTAATTTTGTTTGGAGGCTCTTATCTAAGCCAAAGGAAATCCTATGCAGACCATTATGAATCTCCCAACCATACTTTCCATGTCGTCTTATTTCTCTGTATTTTTATGGTCTTATTACCTTATCTATTGTCTGTTCATTACGTCTGGGGTCATGTGAAATTCCACTATATTCATGCAATTTGTAATGTAAAATGGTTTGTAATTTTTTATGTTATGCGCTTAAACAACTAGAACATAGTTTCACTACAAAATAAAGCAAGTAGATTCGTGATTCTCCAAAAGTTCAAGCTTTCACCAAACCAATATTTTTAATTTCTTCTGTCGACATTCATGGGGCGGGGAGAAAATTATTAAATCATTGTCATTTGCATAAACCGACATCATTTTTGCATAAAAATGTGTTAGTCTGGGCTCTGCTAAAAATTTCAATTACTTTTACTATTTTTGAACGTAGAAACTAAAACCCCATAATTGACAGGTTAGTAAATTCATTTGTAAAAGTTATTAAACTTACATGTTCTTGTTACATAGGCATGTCTTATTATGCATGTTCTTGAACCAAAACGACGCGACAGTTACATATTGTATGTAAAGTATATAATCTTATTGCAATCTACCATCAATGATGATGACCATACATGCAACACAACCTAGTTGCAAACTCAAAAGTTAGGCAATAAAATGTAAGACCGGAAAATATAAATGCTTGCACAGTGAAAATAGTTACATGCGTGTAATTTTTGGTGACATACTCCTGGGATAGCAGTATATACCTTTGTATATTATATCGCATGAGAGAAATTGACTTGTGTTCGTGCCTCAAATGCAGCAGCGTACCAATCTTACACTTATGATACAATGATCTGTACAGAGTACAGAACCATGTACATATAAGAAAATGTGCATCTCATGCATGCATGCATTTTTCCAGAGAAGTTCGTATATGAAAAACATTACTTTCTTTATTGGCCAATTAGTCAATCAATCAATTGGTGATGATGTTATGACTGGTTGTTATGTGATGACTAATTATAACAAATGTAGCGCATAGAATTGGAATGTGTCATGAGATTTCATTGCTGAAATGTTTCTGTACAAATGTACATACATAAGTATTTATACTAGTGGCTACGCATAAACTGCGGATAACTATGCTTTTAGGGATATGATGATTGATGAGACGCTATGTGTGTATATGAAGAGAAGCCAATCTAGCTTTCTCTAGCTTTTCATGAGAAAAACTGTGTGGAATCATGAAGATCCTGTCATTGTAAATTTTGTTATATGCAAATGATTTCCGCAGATATGGAAAATGGTTTTGTAAACAGGATGCTACACAATAAGTGCAGCCTCTAACTGAAATTTCATGACAATAGTTCTTAAGTGGACCATGCAAAACCAAGCAACTCTTTTATCAATCAGCCTTATCTCATCTAGGCATGCAAATGAAGCCCTTGTTCCTCCTCTTAGGTATCAAGACGAAGAAGAAGAGTCTGGCAACCACGAAGTTAGCTTAGGTACCTACTTGGAAGGTAAGCCACTCTCTCGTTTGGTGCTGGACTGATTGTGAGTGATACTTCTCAACTCAACACTTGGTGTGAATGCTTAAGAAATGTAACGCTTTTTAAAGTTCCAAGCGCACGTAAACAAGCCCTCCTAAAAATATATCCAGTGTCAAACGTGTTAAATATTGGTTCTGATTTTTCGTGGAAATTTTTATTGCCATTTAGTATTATAATTGTTATTGAGCAATAAAATTTCACCATTCTTTTATTGACTCATCAACTTGAATACACATATATTATCACATTCATCACACATATTTGTGTTCTATAAGGAAAATCAAGGTTGGTTTAAAGTTCCAACTCCCTCCTAAGTGCAAGTCTTTACTGTTGAATCGTAAGGTATTATTTTAAACGTTGTTTTATTTTGTATATTTGGAGTAAACTAAAGGAATTAAGTAACCAGACTGGGTTTAACTTGACGTAGGTGTAAAGCAATAAGTCATTTTGGCATGAATACTGAATTATCTTTTTGAAGACGAAATTTCTACGCATATGCGTTCAAGACGAATCAGGGGTCTTCAAATTCATGGTTTCCAAGCATTTTTATAATATTCAATCTAATAAAATCCAGCAAAAGAGATGCATTTGCCAAAACTGATATGCTGCCAATATGATTGAATAGTGTGTCTCAAATGAAGTGGAATTAGGTGCTAGTGTATCTCTTATAACGTTTCCTTTCATTTTTACTTAAAAAACCATACTAAAAATTTATAGATATGTAAATCGAACTTATCAAAAAGTGATTATTTTATGAATTCCATATACGTAGAAGCAATAAACCTCGATTTTCATTTTCACAACAGTCACTGAACGCTGTTCTATACACGAAAGCTGTTAAAAATAGATGGAAACTTCTGTTTGAAACACTGTTTTCGACGAACATGCAGTTTGTAACAGAGAACTCATTTGATAATAGAATCATCCCTAGTGAGTGCAGTTTTGTATAAAACTTTCACTCTGTTAAAATTCCTTGCGGTTCCCAAGTTACTGGCGAAAGATTTCCCATTGGATTACTTAATTCCTTTACCTTAGTAAAATATATAGCGCAATTTAAGACTATCATTCTTATTACTAATTAAAAAATCCTTCTTTCTGTGATTTAGCCATTTGTTACCATTTTTACTGGGGTCATTATGGAGCGGAAGGATGGGAACTATGATTCTGTTGGACGTGCGTTGTACAACGAAAGAAGATCTGTAATTGCAAATGACTTGGGGAAAATCTTGGATGGTATCGTTGAAATGAATACCGACTTCTGCTACAATTTTGGGAAGGACGGTAGACTACAAGAAATGATTGAAACTACTTACCAAGATATCTGCCAGCACGTTTCAGATGCTGCTGTCCCTTCCGACAACACCATATTGATAAGACGATTTAATAAACTGGACGGACCGAGGAGTCGATTGATGCAAAAAGCCAAACCATTTGGCCTTAAGCTTCACGCCGGCTTCAACATCACACGAGGTGCCATAAATGGGCTACCAGCGGTTGGAGACAAGATGTCAAACTATGAAGTAGCCAAGGCCTTAGCAAAATTGGAGACTGATGACCTAATTTACAAGTGCTATCGTGAGGTCAATATCGGAAAGCTCCGGGCCGAATTGGCTAACCTCCATAAGGAAATCAACGAGTTTGCCGAACTCCTTGAAATGATTTGGATGAACACCGACATGGACGCTACAGAAGAATAGCGTCACCAGTTATTAAAATGTTTTGTCAAGCTACCACTTTAATTGTTTTTATCCGATACCTTTTGTGTTTAGGAATTTTTATTACCCGTGAGTATGAATGCATCTAATCTGTAGTTTTGTAACGTTCACTGATGTTGTCAACTTATTATATGCGAACATGAATATTATATTATCATGTTATTGCAGGAGCTTTTTCAATTTAATGAAATTCATTAGCCCATATTTTACGAAAGTATGTAAAGTTATAATAGTAAGCAATTCTCTTTTGTTTAAATGATAATATATGTTTAGTAGAACTACTGTCAACAATGTTTTAAAATGGAGATGTTTCTTAATGGATGTTTCTTAGTTCTTGTTCTTTTGTAATTTTTAGTGTTATAAATTTTTACAACTAGAAGTTTTCTTCTAGAATCATATTCTTATATTAATATCTCTAGTATTACATATTATCCTTCTTATCGTACATCAGTATAGAATCTAGTATATTCAATAGATTGGCAATGGAATAAAGTAATCAGTAAAAACCAACAAAAGAATGTTTTCATAATGAAAAAAATATGTCATATACTTGTGTTATCAGTAGTTTTTTCTGTTTTCTTCCTTCGTATGGACATGACCATTGTAAGCATTTAGGTTCAGTATCGGGACTTTGTTTTGCATAGTAATCTCAAAAGCACCATCATCACTAAAGCTCTCTGCAGGTAGAACTTCTCTTTGTTCACAAATACTCAATCAAACCGTGCTATACAACAATACAATGTATACCCCAACTGCGCACATGCTGAGGTACTTAAGGGTACACGTCTAAACATACCACACAAAAAGGAACAAAGAAAATAGGTTCGTTTGAGTTTAAAACATTCTCTATGTACTTTTTTCCCCTCCTTTGAGCGCTGAGGTTTGACCAGTTTGTACTTCCAAAGCTGACCCTACCATTGGCTGAAATAAGGAAAGAGAGTGAGAGTAAATGGAACGAGTGAATGGATATCCACAGTAGCCTGGTAAATAATGAAGGACACGAATATACTTTAATATAGAGAGGAGCATAGCATGACATGCTTTTGTGGATCTTCCATCCTCATTCGCAAAAAAAACACATTGGAAAGGTGCTCACTTGCGAATTCCTTGGTCCTCCTTACAAACAGTGTGTTATGATATCAACAACATTAAATTATGTACATTAAACATTTCTTCCCAATGATAAGCTGTTTTTCACTAATTAATTGATAGGGTTATCTTTTATTGCGTGAGAGATAAGTGTCAGTAATGTTGAAGTTGTATAGTTGTATAGCATCCGTATAGTTTTTGACAAAATATTTGTGAGCTAACAGGCACTGATTTGGTGAAAATGTGAGCTACCACTGGTCTAGTCGTGTTGGAAGCTTATTAGTTTAAATTTAACAACAATTTCTTGCAAACTTATCAATTTAATGTCATTCATGTGGAGCTGGTAAATATCGTATGTAAGTTGGAGTCATTTATGGTGCAAGATTTTTTAGTGATGTGAAAAGCAATTTGATCTTGTTTGTGCGCTGGTGGCTGGAGAAAAACTTGAAGTATTGATCGATCTATAAATAATGCTTTTCAGGTCATAACCAAAATGGACCAACCGTCCTCGGAGCCCGAAGACGGAGAGATTAAGACGGAAGATGAGGACTATGAGGAAGTTGAAGGGGAATACCTTCCCATTGGCAATAGGAGGACACCAAGGAAAGGTGGGAGAGGGCGCGGACGCCACCGCAATCCTAGGAGGAAAAACTTCGAAGACAATTCCAGACAACCACGATCTCAATCATTCACACGATCTCGCCACGTCCCTTCCAGCTCCAAACCATATTCCAGAGGTCGACGGCGACAGTTTGTCAGCAATTTCAACCAGCGTCGTCGTGAGCAGCCGCCCGAGTTTCCTCCTACTTTTGGAAAGCCCCCGTTTCAAAGGAGGGCAAGTGGAACTTTGGATGGGAGACGAAACTCTGGGCCTAGAGGAAGGAGGAGAGAATCCACAAGTGTTTCAAGCATTTCTAGTGAAGATGAACAAGGTATTTTTCCTTCACGTAATGAGTCTAGACGCCACTTAAAGAGCACTAAAGAAAGAAATCATAAAAAAGATAGTCATCATTATCAACGCCATCGTCATAGTCCAAAACGTGATGCTAGCTCAAAACGTCTCTATACAAAACGCGATGCTAGTTCAAAGCGTCACAGTCCAAAACGCGATGCTAGTTCAAAACGTCACAGTTCAAGGCGTGTTGCTAGTTCAAACCGTCATAGTCCAAAACGCGATGCTAGTTCAAAACGTCACAGTTCAAGACGTGTTGCTAGTTCAAAGCGTCACAGTCCAAAAGTTGATGATAGTTCAAAACGCCACGGTCCAAAAGGCGATGCTTGTTCAAAACGTTCAAAGGGTCACAGTTCAAAACAGCATATTCCAAGAAGACACAGTGCCAAGCGGCATAGTACAGGTTTGCATTGTTCTTGGCAACAACCAAAAAAGCTACAATTACAGTGTCTGCAATGTGTTAGGGTTCAACAAACGCATGACAATCTTAGCATGGCATGTAATAGTATGAAATCTCAAAACTACTTACCGAAAAAACTTTCTTACAATTTTTTACAAATCAAAACAAATTTTTTGCATTGTTTTTCTTCCAAAGTCTATGCTTATGTTTTATTACTCATGATGTCATTGAAATCTGTTTAATGATGTTCTTACGCACTATATTACACGCTTTGTTCTTTTTTATAACTCTATAAACAAAAGAGCTCGTAAATTTAGTACTCTTGTGTATATGTCCCTGAGTTATCCGTCTTCATCTTGTGAAAGTACACCACTTGGTACTAGCAACTAACATACCAATTACCTGCATACGAGTTTGTGGTTTGCATGCGGAGGTTGAGGTTAGATATTTGTCAACTATAATGGTAATAATGTATACTAAAATTGTGTTGATGGGTGTGAAGTAAACTGATTGTGAGTAATAGTACTTACATCGTATCATAAACATATGTCATACGAGCATGCTAGTTATTTGTGTTGTATGCAATATTTAACGTGATTAAGCATGCAGTGTATTGGAAAACTACAGGAAATCAAATTAAATTTTGTATATATCTCTACGTCATTAAAGAGTAAACCTGTCGTCTGTGTCATTCACGATAGTTAGATTGGTGTTATTATCGCTTTACTTGGGATCCATTTGGTGGCTTACCGTGTTTCAATGTGCATTAAGTGTCGTGTACTATTTCTCCTTGATGGAATTGAATTGAAGGAATTTTGTAATCACTAGGTACTTCATCAAAAGCTGTGCCTAAATCAAGTCAACACTGTAACGGTGTAGGAGGAACCCATGCAAAGCCAAGTACGCTTAAAGCTGAAGCATCCACGTCAAAACCTCAATCAACAGGTTTATACAACTTTCTATATATTTGTGCATGCGTTGTGCTCATGCTTTCTCTAAATAATTTGTACTAATTGGCCATCAGTATTGGGCAAGAGCAAGACTCAGCACAGTCAAGACATGGAGCAAGTGAGTGATGATGATGACCAGGAATCAGTAATTTTCGTGCCAACTGTTAGGAAATCTCCGGTTATCATCACGCTGGACGTGACCGACACGAGTGAGGACGAGGAGAAGGTGGACGTCCAAATGCAAAATGAGAACAAGACTGATTCATCCAAGTCTCAACAAGATTGCAGCAATAGTAGTCACCAAGAGTCTCATAATATTCCTACTACTTCCAATTCAGGGTTAGAACAAAGGATTTTGAATCCACGCCCTATTCCAAGGGATTTAACAGGTAGCTTTCGAGCTGCTGCTGTTTCGAGCTCAGCTTCCGTAGAAATTAGAAACAGAGATTTGACGGGAACAGTCCGTCCGATTATTGGAGCTGCTGCTGAAAAAGGCGCAGCCAACAACCATTGCTCATCGGTATCTGAGATTCGCATCAACAATGTTGTTGATGATCAACCTAGCGTTAGCAACCTTCATGGGGAAATTAGAGATGGGGATGAACCATACTCTCCTTCGGCTACTATTGACAGTAGTGAAAGCAACATGGAATCAACCACTCCTCCCAGGCCAAATCGTATAGAGGAGGAGGATGACATTGCAGTTTTGGAGCTTAGAAATGAGCTGCTAGCTGACCTCATGAGCAAGATCCCTGGAGATGGGGTCACTCCTGAGGCAGCCAAACTTCCGACAGCTGAAAAGGACGATGAAACAAAGAAAGCTGAAAAAACTCCTAATAAAAGTTCATCCAAAGCTCCTCCCACTAATGGAGGGATAGACTCGGATGAAGAACAAGCACTTCGTGATGTTCTGCTTTCACAAATGAAAATAAAAAAAGCAAAAAGGCAAGAAAATGTGGTGCCAAATGGGACTGTTGCTCCCTCAACTTCAAGTCATCATCATCATCGTCATGAAAAGAGTTCGAAAACGGAGCATAAAAAGTCAAAACCTATTTCACCAATTAAAGTATCTAAAACATCATCATCTAGTTCATCAACCACCCCCGCACCACGTTCAATTGTGTCTCGCTCAACATCATCTAGAGCTTCCTCAGATTCAATAGAAAAGGATCACGCTGCATCCCACTCATCCACACCATCCTCGTCTCGTTACAATATTTCCAACTCTTCTCGATCATCTTCCATGGACAAGCTCACTGCGAGACGACGACGCTTCCATGACACTCGGACTAGTAGTGAAGACACGATAACACACAGAGATAAACGAACCCGACATGAGCACTTTCCCTCCTGCATGGATCCCATTAACCCCAGTCTCCATCAACCGGAAGTTCACCGTGTTGTTCGCGTAGTGGACGAGCCTCTACTTCCACAATTGCCGAAACGAGTCATTAAAAAGAAGAGCTTAAGAAATCTTCCACCAAGTGATTTACGAAGAAAGCTTATACGAAACGCAAAACACAAGAATGACAGCCCTCAAATCAGCCCACTAGGAAGAGACTTTGCGTTGGCGGATACGGACCTGCGACATTTGAACACAACTCCAGAAGATTTCACTATTCAAAGAACTGTCAACTTTACCAATGATTCTTGTACCATCAGCGTCGCTTCCAGTTCACGGCGGGAAATGGAGCCTGTTACAATTGAAATTCCTCCTCCTAACGTCCAATTCCAAGAACAGAAGACACCACAAGGATATCAAGCATCTCCACACTCACCACCTTTACATTTACAGCAGCAATCTAGTCCAGCTATTGTCGTTCATATGAGCGAACAACCTTCCCCAATGCATCCCCTCTTTGGTTCGTTGAGCGCACCTATTCCACCAACCCCCGAAGGTGCCACATTCGCACAAATAAGTCCGCACTTTGGAGTATTGCCAAAGATTGGAGCACAAACGTCCCCAACCATGGCATCCCTTGCACAGTCAAATAGGCTCGGAATTGTCACACCATTCATGCAAAATCATCCACAAGTTTCGCCTGGGTCTCAAGCGCATATGCACTCACCGCAACTACCACTTATCCACCAGCAGCAGCAGGTTTCTCCTGGCCAATATTATATGCAAATGCAACAGCATCATCAACAACCACAATCACCATACACTCCTCCATTCATTGCCACTCCCAGTGGAGTTTCACAGCATTCTTTTGGTGTTGACCAAGAGTACAACCTCCGTGATAACAATGGGATATCTCAATTTAGCCCACATATGCTAAATACTTCACACGTACCTGGAATACCACTTCCATCACCCCAATATGTCGAGTCAAGACCACTTCCTTCGCCCCAATATGTTGAATCAAGAAACAGCATGGGAGCTATGATGTATCCAATGTCGCAAACTCCAATCATGTCGATCCCAGGTTACCCCACTCCTCCAATAGGTACTGGTGGTCCGGATGTGGATTACAGAATCCTTTCACCTGCGCCTCCCAATGTTTTTCTGAACCAGCCACCCAACCAAAACAATCCCAGTTGTATGTATGGGGGAGGTTCAAATTTTTCAGGGAACTCACTCCCAATGTATCACCCATTTCAGGCACAGTCACCGATGGTGACCACAATCCCCAGTGAAGGGAATTATCAAGGGTTGAGTGTCTATGCGGCGCCGACTGGAGCTCCAATGCAAACAATGCAATCACACCAGTATATGAATGGGCTACCTATTAATGTACCTTACACGGCTGCCCTGACAATCGATACCACTGAGGCGAACAGGATGGAGGGAAGCAAAGTTCATTTCAGGCCTATTGTAGATACTAATAGTTGGGATAGTCCACAGTCCCCTGATATTGCTGACACTCCGATAAACTGCATGCGTACTTTGGCTTTTGAGGATCCCTCAAAAGAAACGAAACCATCAGTTTCAGTTGCAAGACCACCATCAACATTGGAGGTTTCTGCTTCTGGAATGAGTGGTGTAAGAGTAAGTTCAATGGCACAATGCAACTACAGTCCAAACAACAGCCACCCGTCAACCTCAAAGGGTCACCTAGTTCAGAGTAGCAACAATCATTTACAGACAGAAAAGGTGAAAGGGACAGTACCCCAACAGGATATTAACAACCGCCTAATGAAATTGGCAGAAAGCAGTGACACTAAATTGAGTAGCCCAGTACTTCCAAAACGGAGTTCAAGGTCACGTAAAGCTGCACAAATTCCTCCTGAAGTTATCATAATTGATGATGAAGAGCAGCATAAAAGTCCTAGCAGCAGGAAACAATCTCCCGAGAACTCTAAAACCAAAGCGCCCGCAAACGTGGTTGCTATTACTAAATCACCAGTAGCTACGACATCTTGTAGTAGTGGAGCACAGTCTAAAGTGACTCTAAAAGAGTTGTCTCCCAGGTCTCCTGCTATAACACCAACAATAGCTCGCGTTATCATGCAGTCAGTGCCATCCAAGTCGCCGACTGGCTCCCCATACTGTAGTGATGATGAGCAGAGAAATGTACGGGAGGCTACCAAATTACAATTGTCTCCAGCTGTAAGTGTAAGCTCTCCACCACCAAAATCTGGTGGTGATGCTCCCGCACGAAAAATCTCTCCTTCAACGACTACCAAACTAATTTCACCAACATCCAGCAATGATTCAGGAATTAGTGAAATTTCAACAACACCGACATCCGAAGTAGCACGTAATTCATCAACAACTCCTTCGATGACGTCTCTGGTCTCACAATCCCCCGCAGGTAGCAACACTAAGGGAAAGGCTGTTAACACTACAGCTATGACAGTAAAACCTGTTCTCGTTGCCCCAGTAGGAACAAAGACTCAAAAGACTGTTGAAACACCCAAGTCATTAGCTCCAGCAGCTAAACCCAATGCAGTTATTTCGAAGCCATTACTGCCTACTGTCAGCATTGCTTCGAAGGCACCCTTGGCAAAGGCGCCCCCACCTGTGAAACGTATGAAACGCATAATAATCCCAGTTCGAGATGATGACACGTCAACATCTGAGGATGAAAGTATCTGCACAAGTAGTGATGGTGGGGGAGTGGACAGCCAGTTTCAGGCTAAACTGGATGAATTCTTGAAAAACACTAGGCATTTGGTGGAACAAAGAAACACTGAGCAGAAGAAGGTGGAATCGACCAAGGAAGTGGTTAAAGTAGCACCCAGACCCCAGTTACCAAAGCAAGTTCCAGTTCCATCAAAGGTCTCCAATGTAGAAGCACCAAAGACTGTGAAAGCCACTGTACTTGATAGTTCTGCACCCAAAGTGAGTACACCAGTACACCACCACCACAACCAACTCGCTCACTCAATCAATCCGCCGTACCAAGCAAGCCGGCGAATGGAATAACAAATCAGGAGCCAAAACTTGTTCAAAAAACTCCCAGTTTGGCTGAGAAAATTAAGGAAGCAATTGAAAAAGCTGGAAGACTCACTCCTGCCCAAGCTAGACTAGCGGCTTTGGAGACTACCAAAAGTAAACAGATAGCTGCCTCCAGTAACGCAAAGTTATTGGAAACCCAAACAAGTGTACAAAATTCAAACACTCCGATTCCAGGCTCAGCCAGCAAACCAACTCCAGCTAACATTCCGAAAGCAACACCTACTAAAGTAACGCCAACAACATCGACTTCAAAAGGGTCACCTGGGACCTCTTCAAAAGTAGCACAAGTGTCTACTCCGACAACGGTACCATTGTCTACTTCTTCAAAGATAGTATCTCCGACTCCCACAAAAATAACATCAGCAACCACACCAAACTTATCAGCAGCATCTACTACCCTCACAACGACACCAACTCCAACAAAAGAATCTCAAAATAGTGCCACCAAGCCTAAAGCTAAACCTCAAAGCGCAGGTCGCCCCCACCCCTAAACCATCGACTCCCGTCACCCCTTCAACCAGTAAGGCTACAACGGCTACACCCCCATCTCTGGACACCATGTCATCTGCCTCGTCTGCTGAGCTCATTAACGAACTTATGAAGAAAATAACAGAGTCTAGGGACCATTTAGCGCTCTCCAGTGCAGAAAAGAAACTACTTTCCGCTCGGTAACTCTCCACTTTTTCACTCATGCATTAATCAATCGTCAACGTGTCGTTAATTTTGATTTTAATTCCTCCTTTTAGGCAAAGGTGCGTGAAGGACATTCGAGAAATAAAGAATAACTTGGAGCAGCACGCCCGGTTTACAAACTTGGCAGCAGCAACTCAAAGCGAGATTAGTGAGTTGGAAAAGAAGATAGATCTTCTCAAATCTCGCAAGTCAGTGATGGACGCTCGTGCTAACATTCTCAACAGCAACGTGATAAAACTCTCAAAGCCATTGTTGGTCACACGTGCCCAATGCGTGAAGCTTACTCAAGTGGTTAAGAAGATGGGTCAGAATGTGATTGGTAGCCAATACAAGGTTACCGACATGTTTGTAAATGATATACAAGTAGGGTTGAAATCATTGGAGAGATTGCATTCCCTGCAGGAAGTTCATTTACAGACTCAGAGAGGAATCGAGTTCCACCAGTTGATTGGAAAGAAAGCGTGGCAGCCAAAATCTGTTATTGCTAAATCCAGCGTTTCTCCAGGCATTGTTACGTCATCAACCCTGACTCCATCCGCAAGCGCCCTTAGAAATTCGGCAAAACCAACACCAGTAGTTAGCCAACAAGCGATGGAAAGTACAACTGGGAAAGAACAGGTTAAAAAAGCTGCCAGTCAGGGTCATCAGAGTGCTAATCAAAAATTATCACCAGTCGGAGCAGACACGAGTCCACCACATTCCGAAACCATTGAAGAAGAAGTCATTGGCTTCTTAACTAGACATGCCACCTCTACCTATCCACCTGATGGGCAGAAGCTAAAAGCAGGACAAAAGAGGAAACGGGCCAATTCGCTCAGAATCAACCTGAAAGAGCCATTGTCTGAACCATCTGGTGGTGTTCGAACTCAAGTAGATTTGCGCTCCCATATTGAGTCCCCGCTGAAGTTTTTTCGTCAAAAAGGGTTGGTAGATTTTATAATTTTTATTAAAATAATTTCAACTTAAAACATATTGGAATCTATTGTTGGTGTGTGTGTTAAAGCCAAGAGACTATACGCTCGGGTTCCACCGTGGAAACTTCCAAGGGTCTCCCTATATGCGATGTTTTGTTATTTTTTCAGGAAGCCTGCTCCAGTCGTTGACTCTAACCTCCAGCTGTGTCCGGAATGGCTTGAAGGAAATTGTGTGCTGATGGAATGTGCTTTCCAGCATTTGATTTGAAGACAGGAGCTTCAACATTTATGTATCTCGATACATACAATCCTGATTAGACATAGGTTTGTCTAACATTTTGTTTTAAATTCTACTCTAGGTAAGTTAAACTGACTCTCGCTGCCACGCTAACCTGTAAGTGGAATAATTGAGTTGAACCTTAGTTGCCGTAATTGGGTTTTGGAGCTACTTTTATGCAGCGGTACAATCAGTGCTACTAAAACAATGCTACCGCTATGTTCACAAACGGAGAGGAAATTTAATGATAATTCTAGATTTGTTCACTACTACACGCGCATCAAACTTACCCCGTTACCTTTGGCTTGCTTTTATAAACCGGTGTGGGGTTCACTTTACTTGTTGGTTGCAGTTCACCTACTTGTTACACTCTGAGTTTTGTTTGGTAGTGTTGTGCTCTTGTTTTTTATGAGTTTTAGTCTGCCCAACGTACTTATAGTCTTAAATGCATATTTATGTAATATTTTGTTCAGCCAGCTTGTTTCTGCTCGTCTTTTTCTGATATCATTTTATTCAGAGCAAGGCTTTCAGGAAACACGTAGAATTTTTTAAACACTGCAAATTATTTTGACAAATTGACATTCTAAGCTAAGATCACATTGAGATTACACCATTGTCCGGTACTGGGGCAACGTGCTACTTGTTGAAATCAGCAACAAATCTGCTGTAGTAGATAAAACTATACCGTTTTAATCCATGTCTCCTGCTTAGCTGCTGCTGTTACTGAATATTTTGTATCAGATATCAAGACCTTGCTGGCTGCAAAATAGAGTCTATGTTATCTGAATAAGAATCTTTCCAATTTGTATACCATTCAATTGTAGTGTAAATCAGTTTTTCATGGTGATGGTGTCGTCCGATGGTAGTTTTTACACAACTATTTTGTTCAAGTGTAACATATATTAGCATAAACTGACTTACTTGCTGATTAACAGGTTTTCAATGAAAATAGTAACAGTTATTTATGGTGTTGGTTAGTGATTGTGTTGTATTGTATAATTTGAGCCTGCACTCAAAGCTCGCCTCACTGACTGAATGACTCACAATGCCCAACCTTGTTACTTTAGTCTTAAGTAAAAGCTTTACTTGGTTGTTGATTTGTATTAATTAGTATATATATATAGTGGATAAGTACTTATGATTTACATTACTTAATATCTAACTTAAAGAAAAAAACCTGCCAATTACAGCACTTTCAGATATTAACGTCCTTCCAACATCAAAACTTGTACCCTTTTATGGAAACTTTAAAGTGTAGAACTTAGCTAGATTTCTACATACATTTAATATCTTGAACATTATACGAGATTTCATGAGGGTACTTTTCAGAGATTCGGCTCTTCCGTCCCAAGGAGACCACCATACCTCCCAACAATCAAAACAGAAACATTTTTTGAACAGAAGTATAGCATAATATTGTTCTTAATTATATTGAATGAGGTGAGGTGACGCAAGTACCTAGTTTATGTGTTAGAACCTAGCCAGTGGAGTCAGTGACAGTGGTGCGTTGTAAGTAAACCTCCTCTCTCTTCCTAACTTTGTAGCTAGTGTATAATATAGGATGATTACTTATAACCACAAAATGAAAAGCTAGCTGGAGTGAACTCTAAACTTGAGGTGAAGGAACTGTTTCTTTCGTAGAAGAAATCTTATCAAGTTTCCGGGAATATTTTTGTACTAATCCGGAACATATTGAGTGACGGCGTTGGATCCGATCCTGGGCGAAGGTGGCAGAAGTCGTCTACTATTGTAGGAGTATCTGGATTTTTATCCGCAATTTGTAACTGGATAAAAAAACGTAGCCTGTGCCATGTATATTTTTAGTATGTGGTGGGGTCTGATACTTTTACTCATTTTACTCGAACAGTTTCCTTCCAGTCAAATACTGCGATAAGTTCAACTATACCGGAACGAGAGATTTTATCTAGTACTACAATCTATTATGTATATTCTGCGCGCTATATCATCTATATTCTTAACAATTGGCAGCGGCATGCCAAATCTCAACAAATCCATGATGCTGATGATGGAGTTGTATATACTCGGAGTTTATCTTCCAATTTACTACGCATGCTCAGTTGGTTGATTGTTGCCAGCCAAACAATCAAAATCAAACCCAAAATACCAGTATCAATTTATAATATATATATATATAAATATTGTTTACAAACAGATTATGTCAACACTTGATGTGTTACACAAATCAACTTTAATTATTTATAATTACACTTAATCTTTGATGTTTTACCTGATTTAATAATTGATCTGTTAAATTTGTTTGAAAAATAAAGAAAAAAAAAAAATGTTAAAAAAATGTGCCATAATTTGTATTCATAGTAAATTACGACCAAAGCATAAAGTAAGTATAATAAAGAAAAAGCAAGAAGACAAGACAACAATTGGTTTAAGGCCAGAAACAAAAACGATGCATTCATGCATAAAATTATTTTGTATATGATAAGCATATGCAGCAAACGAATTTCAATCAAGTATTATTTTTAAAAAAAGCACAAGGAATCACCGCGAAATATTACACAGCAATATAAAAAATAACTATGTATTAGCTTTTTTGCAAAAATAAAATACTTACTATAAATATAAAAAAACATAAAATTAAAATAAAATATTAGAACTAATTTTAGACATAATACATTATGTTATGATTCATTACTCCGAAGTTCTGGGTTTCATGTTACCCCATTTAAAAAAACACTATTTAAGCATTACCAAAAGCTTCATTAGTACAAGCCATAAAATTTTTATAGCAGTGTAGCCAAATAAATGGGACATCTGAGATTTTACGACTCAAGACGAGACTCTTTTGACATAACTAATTTTCGATAGTTTTGTGGTTTTGTAAATCTTTAATTTTAGTTCATAACTTGTTACTTAAACTTAAATGGTATGCCTGAAAGGACAAAACATTACGATAAAATGGTACTAACTCAGGTGCAAACTACCTTCTTCAGATTTTGAGTTAGGCTTTTGCAATAAACAACATTTGAAGAAAATGCCATGAAGCTTTACTACTTACTTTAGAGTTCTATAAGTAATTTGTAAACTTTCAACCAAATGACTAGCATTATAAAAACTGACGACCGTGTCCGAATTGTATAATAAATAAAACTGCGATAATTGATAATGAAAGTGGCAACACAATTCTTACTAGCTCCATATTTGGCTGTAAGAACTGGGTTTCAGCTTACATTAAATTACATTACAGTTAAGTATGATGCAGCAAGTGAACGGAACTTGTGACATGATTTTATGTGGCATGCATTCGTTTAATAATGATTTATCACACATCGATTTGCTATATTGTAAAATTGTGTATTTAACTGGCAGATTTTCTTGAAAACTGTGCTAGTTCATAACTGAATTTTCATATTATAAACCTAAGTTGCCTGAAAGTGCAAAAGAATCAATACCAACTTGTGTAATAGAGTACAGTAAATAACCTAGCGCTAACTATTACTATATTATGGTAATTACATGAGAATCATAAGAATTAGAAAAAACACAACATGACATTTACGATCATATTGGAACGCGCATCTCATATGCGAACTTGGAATGAAATGAGATCCCCATGGGATACTCTTGTATTGGTATTCTAGCTCTGGTTCATAGATCTGCATTGGAGGTACATGATTCTTTCATTGTTGTTCATCCTTCGTTCGTTCGTGCTGTGACTAACCTGAAGGGACAGATTTCATAGTTCACTATATGCATCTTATACCAGCTCAATAGTACAGATTGTGTTTTCATTTGACGGAAACGGTTTTGTCAAAATACATACAGTCGTTTTATATATTACGATGTGAAGATTTGGTTCCCTTTTATTTGCATGGTCCAAATCATAGGAATTAAACTTGTTTATAATAATCCATTGTTGAGGCTTGTTATAGGAACAATTGACTTTGAATTAAATAAATGTTTTGGCTTGTTTAATTATGTTGTGCATTAATTAAATATTGAAAGACTGCAAAGTAGTTTAGTATGTAAGACGCAATATTTTTGGCCGTGCTTAGCATTCAGCTCATTGTGGTTTTTAGGCAAACCGTGAACCAAAATGTAATCATAGTTCTATTCATAATCATTTAAAATGCCACTTGCAAAGTTCCATGCACAGTAGATTTTCCAGGTCTAATTTACAAGCTAATGGCAACGGTTTAGTGTTTTTGTAACCCCAAAATACTCGTAACTTACATCTCCTTTCTTCATTTTCGTGTCGTGTGAATAGGAATCTACTTTGACATAAGTATATTGTTTACTCAGCCAAGAGGCGTGCGTTAAGCACAGAAGTTATATAACGAACCACTCATGCAGCAATGTGTATAGCAACATATAGAAATAAATCATATGTTTTAGCATCTGTTGCTTCAAGGAGGGTGAAAAACCGCATGCAAGAAAAGTTGAAAGGGAGCTCTATTAATATCCCTACAAAATGAGGATGCAACCAGGTCTAGAGTTAATGAAATGTGTCTGACTGCTGGATTAAATTGACATAAGCAAATTTACATGTTTAGTATAAAAATCCTCAAAAAAATTTCTTCTTTATCCAAACATCCTCTTTGTTAATCTACCGACGACAACTCAAAAATTGAAGACAGTGTGTGACCTTGTGCTACTGTCATTGTCATACAAATTTTATGTGTATTATCATGGCTCACAGTTAGTTGCATCAGATGCAACTGCAACGCATTGAACTTACGCATAAAACAAAAATCATAGGGGCTTAGGCTTCTTTAAACAACAATGCACTATTGTACCATGCAGCAGTATAAGCCATAAAAGACTTCCGTCAATAGCAAATCGTCATCAATGAAAAGTAGTAACAGATCGTATATGGCAAGTGCAACACAAAATTGCATGCTACTAGCTACCTTCCGCAGTGTTGCTGACTGTTTTTACGTCTCCCACAACTGCCTATTGCGCATATCATCTTCCAACAACGAAACGGCTTGTTTTCAATTGACTTGAATGGAATAATATATTAAGAGTGCTGTCAGAAGTTGATAAAGACACGACAAACACTATGAATGCAAGTTGCATACAAATCGCAAAGGACGGGGGTCAGTCGGGGTATTTCATCATCATCATCATCACGTATTGTATACTTTTCACATATGAAACTTAACTGACATAGTGAGAACTCCTTTGGTTTTTACGTACTAATATCTCGAGGAGAGGGTTGCTCCTCGATTTTTCTCAATTGGAAAACACAATGCTCAACTTATTTCGCTTATTTCACGACTGAAAAATAGCTTCGCGGTTGGTACTTCTGCGGCCAGCCATTCGCCACTGAGTTGTGGGTGGTGATCACCCGACCGACGCTGGTTGGCTGCTGGTGTTGTGGAAAATTGAGAGGGAAGGATGCCGGACGAATGGGAAAACCAGCTGTGTTTTCAGTACACATTTGAGAGCACATTTCATCATGAGCAAAATATAGATCCCCTCTACTCAAACCTAGAAGCCGCGTGGAACTCATGAGACTCCCAGTTGTGACGCTTTACTTTCCTATTCTCACTACTTCACGTTGTTCTTCCATTGGAGTACTAGACGGAGTAGCTGTATGCTTTGCCTTTAATGATTGCAGAATAGAGAGACCGAAAAGAGAGCTTGAAGAGACCGAAAATTTAGCACTTTTTGGAACACATGTGTGTAAAAACGTGACCTGTTCGCTGCCTTTTAGTATCTTTGAAATAAGGACAAAGCGGACGATACAGATGCTACAATGGAATCATGATCATTAAAACATTCGTATTTGGAAAACGAGGAATTTCTATGATTTGACAGAAATTATTTGGGACAAGTTTTTTGACATTTTCAGGCTAAACGTATTTACATCATTGTCAACCATGTCAGAGCTTTCACTTCAACCTCAGTATGAATTCAGCTCCCAGAGAAGAAAAGGAATGATTTTTTGTGTAAAAATTAGAGAATAAAATGAAGTTTGCATAACTGAGAATAGTCATCACATCACCACGATGGTCGTTGTCATTATCGCCATCCGTTTGATCAAAGCGATCAAAAAAGAAGAAGCTCCTTTCATTTAGCTCGTGTCGAGAGGCATTGCATGTCTCTTGCATTCGGTCTGAAGGAAGTCGCAAGCCAAAGCTGGGCTAGTGTATCACACAAGAAGTTGGTGATGATGGTAGAAAAGTAACTGATAGCAATGCACAGCAAGCAGCAGAGTACACATCATATCACGACAAAGCAAAGACAAATCAAAGGGAAATTCGGTCTCTGGTGGAACTAGCATGAGTAAAGGGGAATCTAGGAGTTGCGTTAGTAATGCATGGCATCACTATCACCACCACCACTGTCGTGATATAGGGCTACGGTAAAACTAGGTACAACGCTTTTCTTATGGCCAAACAACCATTGCAGAAGGCAAAGCAAGCCAAGGCGTATCTACTTTGCTGCTTACCAACAGAAAATACTCGATCTCGTCGTCTTCTTCTTTTTCCATTGCATTGCAAATGTGTGTCTACATACGGCAATGGAAGAAATACTCTCATTTACGGTGCCTATGCGTATGGTAGCTTTAGTTGAAATGTAAGTAACGCAAGAGCTGGGAGCTTTAGAGGCGAATGGGAATACGGGCTGTTCTTATGACAACTTGCTCGTACTTAGAGAGCTTGAGGTAAGCTTTTGGCATAGCTATGCTATTAGCATTACCTATTGGTAATGGAGCTGTGATGAGGCATATGATATGTATCAACGAAAGCAATGTAAGGCAATGGCATGAGCGTATGTAGCTTTTCGTTTGAGGCTTGCTTTTCAAGCTCCTACTATTATAAAGCAGCAAGCATTGAGCCCGCAACCCAATAGTTCTCCATTCACTTTGCATTGTGCACACTGCTCAGTTCAACACGGAATTTTGAGTGACCTAAGCCCTGACCCTTGGAAAATTTTCATCCATACTGCTCTTCAAAGTCTTGAGGTAAGTCCTTTAAGAAATTTCAAAAATTCAGCCTTTCAATTCCAAGATATTTCAGTTTTTCTCCAACCTCATTTTCCCATTTGATTGCGTGCAAAAGTGAGAATCATGAGACTTGCAACTAGGTAGCGTTTTCATTCACCGCATAACACCAGTTTCCAAATTCATGTTGTTTTTAATACGTTTCCCACTCAATTGTGTTCTTGTGACCCTTGACATGCTCCAATTGCTCCAGTAGGTCACATATGATTTTCTCAGCTGGTGAATTACCCCTTTCGGAGTTACGTTTTGGAGCTGTTTTTTTAGCTCTGACGGAGCAGGGGTGTCCAAACGCCGGACCGAATCTTTGTTGTTGAAGCACATAGTTTTGACCCAAGTTACTCTTTGAAGTTGGGAAAGTGAGTGAGAAGGCATGACATATGTCCTTGGTCAAAGTCTCAATGGGGGACTTCCCCCTTGGGGGTCGTGGGAGGCTGAAATTTTCGTTTCATTGCCTCCTCCAACAAGCAGTCAGTTAGTGTTGGTGCTTTTGGACACTCCTGCCCTCATAAG
The DNA here is from genome assembly GCA_001718145.1 of Orchesella cincta. Lineage (NCBI taxonomy): Eukaryota > Metazoa > Arthropoda > Collembola > Entomobryomorpha > Orchesellidae > Orchesella > Orchesella cincta. The sequence continues at coordinate 87,250 of LJIJ01000301.1, read as the reverse complement.
CGGCCATAGTAGCAAATATCCCAGTTTACTGCCTTCAAGCTAAAGCTATGCACGGCTTCTCTGAAAAACAGCTTCAATCAGCTATAGGCATAACAGAGGCAAATTTCTATACAAAACTTTTAGACAGGCAAAAAGTCACATAGAAACCTTTATATCTTCAGCAAAGCTACTGAATACTGCTACCACCACTACCGTATCATATATTTCAGCCGTATGCTCTCACTTAACCATATCTCTCGCTCTTGTTCTTGTTATTATGAGAAAACAAGACAAAATCAAACCAAAAACACTGGGAGTAATGATGAGGTGGAAAATGACTTGGAACACTTCATAATATTGGCGTAGCGACATAACATATTATATAATTGAATGTAATCAACTTGATCCAGGATTAGCACTCCAATTTGCATAAAACTATTTTCTTACAGCAGTATATTGCATAAAAGACTTGGGGCAAATTAAGAAACGTCATGAGTTGAGTGTCATCTTAACCCATTCATATAGAAGTACTTATGTATCACAGCAATCTGACTTGGGGCAATGTGAGTTTTATGAAAAGTTTTAGTTCGTGGTATTCAACTCAGCATAATTGAATTGCTTCTGTGGACGGACGGACAAACAAGTCTTTAAAAACACGCTGCATTTTCATATCATCGCATAACATAATGCAAGCTAGCACATAGATAATGAAATAGAGTGAAGTATGTAGGTAGAAAGTACTTTTATATGCGCCTACTCATACCACATCTATTTATGCACCAGCATAAAATGTATCAACAAGGCACTGGAGTGGTGTGGCAAAAAGCAGAGAAAAAGTGTATTTGTAAAAGCTTGAACATCATGATCACCTCCATTTCTTCTTAAATATGGGCATACAAAGGGAGCAGTATAGAAACCAGAGAAATAAATATGAATATAGTTGCAAACTATAACTAGCGTGGCTCTCTCATGTTTAAAATGGCAACTAATGTAATATACCTAGAGAGAAAGAGAGAGCATGAACAAGTTACTATTTGGAAACAGCGTTGCTCAAGTAGGTACTTGAAATGTACATGCATAAAAGTAAGTACAGTGTGTGCATAGGGCAAGCAAACACACGCTTCAGAGTATAGAGGCATGTGGATACACACATCCTTCTCATCATCCATCTCACTTAATGCCCATTACCTCATAATACGCTTTAAACTGAAGCACATATGGATAGGAAGCTAAGTGTAGTTTGTTTAGATGAACATTCTCTCTAGCAAGGAACACCTACGGATAATATGGAAATGGTTGGGTTGCTTGCTGGATTTGCCAGCGCAGATGATGATAATACAGTTCAATTACATTGGTACGCTTATTACTTTGGTGGGGACGTGTGTAAATACAATATAATATATTACACGCTCTTTTCCTCTCGCTCGGTTTGGAACAAATGACATGAAGTCGAATTGGATCCAATGAAGGTATATTCGTCCATCATATCATGATGATATTCATGCACGTTTGCGTTTTACTGTACTTTCTCATACATGAAATTAGATAAAAATGAATGTGTACAAGAGGAAATGAAGAATATTGAGTCAGGGAGAGAGAAGAAGGTATGTGTAACGCAATGTTTAATACTCTCCGAGTAACTCTGTTACTCTGCACAGCCTTGTAGGTTGTGTGGTAGCTCTTGCCTTTTAAAATCGAATACAACGAAAAGGAGTCGAAGGACTGAGAGGTTAGCTCGAGCACTACAAAAATCCTTTTCCACTATATTATACACAATTACCAAATGGGTATTCTATGAGGAGATCTCGTACAATGTTGAGAAAAACAAGGGCTATGCATGTTCCTATATGAGCGGGCTACTACTTGCTAACAATATGTAAGGTTGGCTTGCATTGCTTGCTTAAAATAAAATGTTGCTTGATAGCAAACTTGGTTTGGTTGCCAGTGTTTAGCATGATATTTTTCATGGTAGAGGATGTCCGACTCTATCTCGACGGTATAATCTTGCTTCACTGTAATCGGGCTCTGCTCGTGTAGAAGGAAAAGGAACCGAAAGCACGTTGAGTTCAAGATGCTCCTCTCTCTCTCCACTTTTCTACATTTTTTATTAGCTATTCTCGCAACTTTTTAATTCTATTCGGCAACTAAAGTAGTATTCCTAATGTTGTTTAGCATGATGAATATAAAAGTATTATTGGATTTTACTTGTCAAGCGATAGCTCCATAAAAGCAGGAGAAACGCTGGTTGCCCGTTGTATAACCAACTTGCTGAATTGTGCGAATTTTCGACTGTATTTGCTCTCATGCATGTATCTAATGTAGTATAGTATAGCATAATACAATCATGAGAAATTTGGCAGACAAGACCACAAGCAGCGGCACAGGTAGGGAAAGAAGGTAGAGAGCTACATAATCAAAAAGGTTTGCGTAAGTAAGTTTCTAGAGAGAAAAATTTGATACGCATCATGTAAACTTTCGTACAGGTAATAATCCGAATTATAATGACTAGAATATGGTATGGTATGGCTTTTGAAGCAGAGGTTTCAAGTCAATCCTCAAACGTGTGGTTGTATCATCATCATCCTCATAATATCATATTATCGCACTCTGCTACACTCATTGAATGGTGCTCATTTGGCAGTTGCAGGTATAGCAAGTAAGGAGGAAATGGATATTATGGATGTGGAAATACGGTCGTTTCGTTTCGTGTTTGCTATAGGCAACTAGACAACACGTAAGAAGAAAAACAGATTAGATATCATCATCACCACCACAACCATAAGCAGGCCAAGTTTTTGGTTTAGACGTACCTAACTTACATACAAGTAGTTGCGTTGGTTTAGATGGAAAGAATGCTAGCTTTTGAACACAGCTCAGATTATGTTATGCTTCACTTTACGCTACTGTTCTAGTCTGACTACTTTGGCAGGGAGAAGAAGAAAACGAGAAACAAGTTGAGATTGAGATACGCCACCGTCACCAACCACCACTATCCATATAATTCGTAGTTTATGTAGCAACAAAGTACCACACGGCTTGGCTTCATTTCCTTTCAACTCGTATTTATACTTGTATTTTTGTTTTTCCCATTTCTCAAGTATTTGCGTCCATTCCACCACCACCACTAATATCGGATGGTTGCAGGTATATGCATTTCACCACTTTAGCTGGCACGCATGCATTCACAATCAGAAAAGCTGGAGAGAGTTGTACTTTTAGTTGTATGACAGCTTGGCGTTGATGAATTCTGTATATTATTAACTATGACGACGTAAATGGAAGTGGCCAGGACGAACATCTTTTATGCATAAAGAGGGCAATGATAACAAGGTTTGGGAAAATGAGTATGGTTAAAAAGAAGGGTCCTAGCTCCCAATTTTTTAAAAGGAAAAATGAAAACGTTGTGGCGAAGTAAAGTAATGGGGCCCTAAACACTAACAGAATCAATCTTTAGCTATGTAAATGGAAGTGAGGCATGGACTTGTCTTAGGGAATAAACGAACCGTTTTATTGGTAACTTTTATAGTTGCATCATTTCGCCATTAGATTATGAATTAACCTGGAAAGGAATGAAGGTGGGACGGGAAGGAATTGGGATAATTCCACCTCTCCCGAGAGAATACATAAATACGATATTACTTCATCGACCGGATAGAGCAAGAGATAGAAGCGAAGACAGCCAAGTAAAATGAAACTACATGACAATTTTATGATGATACTTTGCCATTTTTCTGAGCAGAGAAAAATAATACTCGACAGAATGTCACAAGTGTGTACAATGTCATCACACTTTTGATATGCGATCTGCTTGAAGAGCAAAGTCTATAATTTTGCGTCAATTCAAAGCATTCTCATATTGAAATTATGTAGACCATTGATCCTATCATTCCTGGTATTATTGCACAAGTCATGTAAAAAGAAAAACAAACTAATGATGTTATGACAGGCTGAGCCTAATGCATATATAAAAAATGTACATGATAACATTGATAACCGATAATAATATGAAAGAGTATAAATTTTCCAATAATATTAGTATTATAATTAAAAACCCTGCATGATACGCTTCTGTAATTGAATGAGAAGTTAAAAATTGTTGTTGTTGTACTTGAGCTTAGATAAAGCGGACATTTTGATTGGCTCATTTTGTAGGCAGGTCAAAAACAACGTGGTAGCCGGCGATCGGCGATGAGATGCCCAACCTCCAGATAACTTGTTGATGAACCACGGAAAATGATAATAACATTGCCCATTGTTGTAACCAGAATTTTCTACCCATACAATTACATTGATTGGAAAAGGGCTTAGAGTTGTTATTTATGGTTTACCTGTTCATACAAGTAACTTTATGCATGTGTTGCCCTGTACTGTGCACATAGGTAGGAGATAAGTTGGTGAGGAAAGGTGATATGATGGTATCACCATTTTCATCAGAAAGTGTTCCTTCCTAACATTCTAACCCATCATTCTTTACCAAGACAGAAGAGTAAGCCATGTACCTATCACTCTTTTGTTTGGCTCTGCTGGATAAATCTCTTTTTCTTCTGCATGAAAGAGCCATCTCAAAAGGATGTGTATTAGCTAGCTTTGTACAGAATTTTTTTTAAAGTACATAAACGATGGATTCCTTTTTTTAAAAATATATTCTGAATTGGATTGGAAGACAAAGCAATGCAAGTAGTCACACATGCATGAACATAAATTGAAAACAGAGACCGTCAATCACCACGAGCAACGTGATTTTACGGATTTATCTCATGTGTATGAGCAAGGGTTGACGAATTGGGTGATATAATGGTTGACTGATTGTACAGTCCTGCAAACCCGGTGTCTTTCATGAAGCTTCAATTTGCGAAAAAATATATTGCCAAACCTTTTAAATGTGGTGTTTATTTTAGCATACATAATCGGCAGACGTGATCATATGAGTTGGGTCGATTTAATATGAGTTTTGAACAGAATTATTTAGGTTTTAAAATATCATTCCACGTATCGATGTGAATGCTATATCGAGGTGTGCGTGTGTAAATCAATGCTTTCAAACCAGTTAAAAACAATTCTTCTTCATTTTGAACCGTATTTCATTAACAGTTAAGCAGTTATGATGATACACATAATTTTATGGCGGCATGATACGGAAAAGGACATGGAATTGAAATTTGCAGCTCTCGTTTTACACCTTCATGAAACATTTATGAGTTAAATGACATGTCACATAATTTATGATTGATTTAGACGTTTATTTTAAATCACACTTGGTCATGTTTTTATGACTGACTACAAATAAAATAGCGTTTTTTTTCACGCCAACATGTTATTATCAGTTGATGCATCGTAAAATTGCCAATTTGCATACACACAAATATTATGCCTCGGATAGTACAGGGGTAAATCACCTGAGCTTCAAGGTTTTCACGGTATTTCACTCTTGTGATTAGAAATTTAAATGAGAAAGTTCATTTTACGCCTTTCTGTATAAGCGTACGACGTTTTTTATTTTGCTAAAATAAGGTCTGCCAAAAATTTGTCCCCGTTTTTAGTAGAAACCGTTCATAAATTGACATTTACACTCGTATCGGAGCCTCACGTTACATGTACCAAGCAAAATATCCTAATAAACCCATAAATCGCATACGAATGTATGTTGAAATGCTAACATTTTTTCAGGTGTATTGCAAGTTGCACCTTGTTTTCCCCATACTAATGGCTGATATGATAATCTGCCTATGGATAGATAGGTAAATGTCATGCACTGTTGCTTTTCCCTTAGGGTTTGCTTGTCGGTTGGTAAAATGTAGGAATTAGAGTCGAGATACAAGCTCAGGGGAAAAATGACATGAGAGACCGCGTTGATGCTGCTATTACCGCCTAATCCAGCGCTCTGTTATCATTGGTTCATTTGCCTTTTTCCCTTCTCACTCATCCAGTCCTGACCGGTTGGTTTGTTACAACAAACCAACGTTGTTGTTGAAAGTTGAAGACATGCAACAGCGATAAAAACCATCCTTTCATGTTCATTCACTGTTACACATTGTAAGATACCTAGAAGTAGAAGCAGTAGGTATTGAATAGGAACAATATATAAGGCTAAAACTAAGGAGACAATGCGCAGCGCTTCACTCATGTAGTTGAGTGGAGCCGGTGAATTTTCTTGGCTGGTTACATTCTATTGTAATAGCTGAGTCGAAGTCCATTTGCTTTGGTACCAGTTGCTTGCAGTTACCTCTCTGCTCACTCACTCATCTTCTTCACTATCGTCTTGTCAGAGCGTTGGCTGGCTCAGCTCCGATTTTGTCTCTTTGTTCGTTGTTCACTCAGCTTGGAAATTGTGTCATATCTTCCAAAGTAAGTTTGCATTTCTTAAATAGTAAAACTTCCCAATTTTTTGTATTTATTGGGTGATAGAAGAAATTTGTGAAAAATGTGCAGTTATTCTTGCCAGAGTTGATTGTGCATACCAGGTGTAGTCATATTAGGATTTAAACCTGAAAGGAAATTAGTAGCTGTAGAACGTGCTTTTGCATCTCTGGTCATTTGCTCACAAATTGTAACATGTAGATAACCTGTTATTTAATAGATGTTGAGAACTGTGTACCTAATGCCCCATATGTAGAATTGAGCTTTCACCTGCTGCAGTTTGGTACCTGTCAATTTGTGACAGTATTACGTTTTACATCATTAGAAAAGGGAAAGTTGATATGGAATGGTAACCACTCTGGTTCAATAGCCGGATTTAATGTCTTAGATATTATGTAATAGCATTTACATGCGGTCTGACCAGTCTTAAAATAATTCCTTTTCATACGAGCTCTTCTTCTAATATGATTAAATGGTAGCTTAGGGCATACAACTACAAATTGGTTTGAGCCGTATCTTAGCGAAATGCTGAAACAAGTGTTAAACGTTTCAATTTGCGACAAAGCAACTGAGATCAAAATTCTGTAATGTTGGATGATATTTTTATTTTTGTAGAAAGCACGAAGAAGCGAATCAAGATGCCACGATCAAAGAATGACTCGAAACCTCGTGGGCGTATGACAGCGTATGCCTTCTTTGTTCAAACCTGTCGCGAAGAGCACAAGAAGAAGCACCCCGATGAAAGCGTCGTCTTCTCCGAATTTTCCCGGAAATGTGCTGAGAGATGGAAGGTAAGAAGATATTTGGAAGAAACGCGAAATTCTAATGACATCTTTTAAGTACATCCTCCGGATGTATTTAGCTTGACACCAGGTCCTCTCATAACGACCTGCTTTTAGTATGAATTTAATTTTCTAACGAAATACTTCACACTCACGTCTTATAGACCATGTCCGAGAAAGAAAAGAAGCGTTTCCAAGAGATGGCTGACAGAGACAAGAAGCGTTACGAGTTGGAAATGCAGGATTACGTCCCAGCCAAGGGTGAGAAGGGACGCGGAAAGAAGCGTCGTCACACCAAGGATCCTAATGCCCCCAAGAGGTCTCTCTCCGCATTCTTTTGGTTCTGCAACGATGAGAGACCCAAGGTCAAGGGAATGAATCCCGAATATGGCGTCGGAGAAATTGCCAAGGAGCTCGGCAAACTGTGGGCTGACGCTGAACCTGATACCAAGAGAAAGTACGAGGCTATGGCTGAACGTGACAAAGCTCGTTACGAGCGGGTAAGCTACCAATAACTATCAATTTCAACCATTAGGAGAGCTGGTTCCACTTCCGCCCTTGATTTGAAAATAATCTAATGCTGACAATTTGGTTTCAAATTTCTAAAACAGGAAATGACCGCCTACAAGAAACGTGGCAAGGTAGAAGCACCTCCAGCTAATGACAATGACGATGATGAAGAAGAAGAAGATGATGATGAGGACGATGATTAAACCAGACTACAGAGTGAATATTTTATATCATTATTTTTTAGGGAAGCTTCCATCAACACGAGAAACTTAGCTTTCCTCCCAAAAAAACAAAAAATAGCTTTGTTATGTTGTCCACGTGATCATATTTGATAATTTGCATAATTTCTCATAATAATTCATCGCTTTTTCTTCCATCTCCAAGATATTCTCAGACGGGGGAATCAAAACTGTATTTCATTTGACAATTTTATGAAAGATTAATCTTTTTAAAAAGTGAATGGAGGGAGGAAATTTGATAAAACGCAGTACAATCACATCTGCGTTACACAACAGAGTTTATGCAATGGTTGCAATCTCAGCGCACCATTCGCAACTTTTTTTAAGGCTAAGTACCACAGTAGCGCGAATGACCTTTTGATTGACTTTCTGGACGTCTTCTTTTGAACGTTTTGTTGTTTTCTTATTTCTGACATTCCCTCTGAATAGTGTTTGGAATCAATTTTAGAAACTTCACGACGAATGAAATGAATTGTTTTTCTTTTTTTGTGCTCCAATTTATTTCGTTGGCGTAAGTGCTTGTTTTACCAGAGCAGAGTTTACTATTAATTATTATTATTACTTTAATTGCTGAAACTGAAATGGAGGAAACATAAACTGTAGCTACCAATATTATACTACTGTCTTTAAGGTCTATATAAAAAACATATTATGTTCATGTCTCGTTTCTGTAATGATATACAAAGAACAACAACGTACATGCATATTACTAATTACAACAAATGATGATAAATATTATTGTAGTGGGTAGGAAACCATAGGTTTAGTAAGTGTTAGTTAGTTTTTATTAAATGATTAAGCAAAAGGGTACACACACCACACTCAAATGTATGTGTCTAAAATGATATGCTCTACATTTATAATATTGTACTACAGCAACCAAGAGAAACTTACAAAACAAAATCTGACTAGATGTGTATGTGTTACAATTTTTAAGTGGAAATAAACAAAGAAGTTCTTTCTTATACAGTCAATCAAAACAATGATATACATTAGTACATATTACATACTGCAAGTGGAAGTGGGGTAAGGAGAGAAAGAAATACATCTTAAACATTAAAATATACGTGTATAAGTGTATGTAAAATAAATGTAACAAAGAAAAAATGTTTTTTAAAAATATCCAAGGACCCACAAACTTATTATTCAAATGGAAACTCAAAGTACTTTGTATTATGAAAAATATTGTAAAATCCAAGGTTCAAATTTTTATCTCGGTATTACATCTCATCAACTCAAAAGATGCAAACTTGGAACAGATTTAAGTAGGGAGAAGGGTTGAGAATAAGAATTCTCTCACTCTTTCTTGTTGCTTAAATACTGGATAGGAAAATGAAACCCGTTCTCACTCAGAGTTTACAATTTAGAGTTTATATTCAATGATATTTTAGGGAAGCAAAAAGAATTGAACGATTTATAAAGAGTTTATTATTCAACTTGGTTAGTAGATTGTAACATTTTCAAATAGATGATACTATCCCATTCAATATGGATCTCAAGAGTAATGGTGATGTGCCTCAAAACACCAAGGAGGAGATGATTTGAGTTTTAAAGCTTGCTCTTCAAAAATTTTGGTGAATAAGTTAAAATAAAGGCTTGTGAAAGTCTGAGGAAAAGTGATCCACAAACTAGTAAATGATGTTTTTTTTAAAAAAAATTAAGTACGTCTTCTTTTTTCTTGAAAAGTTTAACTTATATATGAAAACACTTTCTTTGTATTTGAGCAATGGTCTATATGGTATCAAGGTAATACTTTATGAACTTTATGAATAAAAAAAATGTGTCGAAAAATACATAACAATTGGATCTCTTTGTCTTATTTTATGGAAAGCTAAAGCATAAATGCATAGACTCCATATTATAATATGGAAATACACAAGTACATATGCATAATAGACAACGGAAAATATCACAGCAAATTGATAGTGATATTGACTTTCCCGTTTTCATGGTCATTTAAATGACCACTTTATAATCGAACAGAAGAAAGCTAATGTAACTTTGCATAGTAGCATGTCCGACAAGTTGCCTTTGATTCACTGTATCCAAGCAGAGGATGCTTTTGATAAACATGTTCTGAGATGAGTGTGCATGTCAATGATTATACAACAAGATCAGCTCTGATTGGACATGGACACTGCACAGATTTGCTCTCCGGTGAGGTAGATTAAATACATTTTGTTTGCATCTCAATTTCATATCCTTAATGATCATCAATGTACACACACAGTTGTTGGTTTGCTATTGATTGTAGTAGCAGCTTCATCTCATTTTATATCTCCTCTCCAACCAGAGCCTGTCCACTTGATTTGATCTGAGAAGGCCAAACAGCTAGAGTCAACGTAACGATATATTGTGATCCGATCATTCCATATGAATCTTTTTTTCAGAGATCGATATACACATAGGCATTATTGCTGCTGCGCTACTACCACTACTACTAATTCTCATGCAATGTTACTTCAGCTTTCAACTGTTGGTTTTTTTTGTATGTATGCATGCATTAGATGCCAGAAACTACCATGTGTTCGCTCATATGAGAGCAGGATCATGTGTCAAAATAATGTCATTGCCAGCAGTTGTCTTCTTGACACAGTTCTAAGAGGAAGAGACATAGAAGCACATTGAAGGAGTCTGCTCACTAGACCATTTTTATGTGATAGTAATCATCACCATTTAACGGACATTGAAACATTCAGAAATATACTTACTTTTTCTTTAAAACTGTCAATCTTGTTGGTTCGGGTTATACATTGAGGTGTGTACAAGAAGCAAGTTCGACTGAATCTTGCTAGCCTTTCGTTTTCAGTCAATGCACAGAATATATCTCTGAACTGATCTTTTGTCAAATTCATAGGGGAAAATGCCTGGCAAGTCGGACATCAGTTGCGGATATGTGCACAAGCCGCACAATCTCACTTGCGGAGAATCATGCAATGAAAAAGGCTGTCAAGGGGTAAAGTGATTTCTCATTCACATTAATAAGGTATAATTATCAACTAAATCATTGAATGTCATGTCATTTTCATTTATAGAATAATGATGCGTCCCAGAAAGTTTTCGTCCACCCAATTTCTGACAGGGTAAGAAAACTAAGCTACAGTGTGACGGGATACAAGATTATTCGTAGAAAAGTGGAGTATGTGCGACCCATTGTCAAATTCGAAAACTGTAGGATTCTCCGAGGGCACGATCTCATCAAAGATGATTTTTGGATAAGTGGGCCCAACATTGTGGATCCTGAAGACTTGTTTTTTAACTTAAAAATGATGCCGGACAAAGTGATCGATTGTAAAGGAGCAATCGTTGCGCCGGGATTTATTGATGTGCAGATAAATGGTAAACAAACGTTGACCAAGTTGCTTTTTTCCTAGTTTCTCCAATGTTATAAGAATACATGAATGTTAACAGGTGGTTTCGGAGTCGATTTTGCATATGACATTAGTCGGGTAGAAGAAGCCGTTGTAACGGTAGCAAAAGGAGTGCTTGCACATGGTGTAACTTCCTTCTGTCCAACTTTGGTTTCTTCCATGCCTGAAGTTTACAAAGAGGTGCTACCATTTTTGAAGAAAAGGTCAGGAGGTAAGCATGGTGCTGAAGTTTTAGGAGCGCATGTCGAAGGACCGTTTATTAATGAAGAAAAGAAAGGTGCTCATGATCCAGCTACTATGCAAACATTTGCTAAGGTATTTCATTTGAACAATGGTTGCTCTATACTTATGTAAAAACAGAGGTTTTATCTGAAAAAATTCTTTAATCATATAGGGACTGGAATCGGTGAGAGATGTTTATAAGCATTTGGATGCCGTATGTATAATTACTTTAGCTCCTGAGCTTCCTAACGCTGTGGGTGTTTGTCGACAACTGACGGACGCTGGAATCATCGTTTCAGTAGGTATGTGTATAAGTAAACTTACAAAAGACAACCCATAGCGTACGGTTGTTCAACTGATCTGTACAAAACCCGTCAAGGCAGTGCTAATATAACGAATTATACCTTTCTTCTTGGTTGTACAATGCTCAAGGACATTCAATGGCTAGTATTGCCGAAGGGGAAGAAGCAGTGAAAAATGGGGCCGCTTTCATTACGCACTTGTTCAATGCCATGCTTCCAGTAAGTCATACATCACATATAGTATACAAGAGTACAAGTCAAATCTTGTGAATGAAGAGATAGTTACTTCTCAATTTCTATTTACGTACGCACTTCTACGTCATATGCCACAGCGTGCCCATGTATTAACAAGCATGAATCACAACATTTCTATATTACTTCTGAAACAAATCTAGTTTCATCATCGGGACCCTGGGCTTGTTGGGCTCTTAGCTTCTGAAAAAATTCCTGAAGGAAGAACAATATACTATGGAATCATTGCTGATGGAAATCACACGCATCCTGCAACTACGAGAATAGCATACCGAGCCTACCCAAAAGGTTTGTTTTTTCCACAGAATTCATTTTGAAATATAATGCTATAATTTTTCATGTGGATGCTCATATATGAGATTTTAATGTAAATCCTTGCTTTTATGAACAGGCATAGTTTTAGTGACAGATGCGTGCTCAGCCATGGGACTCTCAGAAGGAGTTTATCATATCGGACAACAAGTGATAGAGGTGACAGGAACAAAGGCTTATGTGAAAGGGACGACAACGTTGGCTGGAAGTGTTGCCACGATGATCTCCTGCATTCACTATTTCTGGAAAACTACAAGTATGCAAGGAAACCTGTTTATTTGCTGTAAAATACGGTCTACTTATGCATTCAATTAAAGCTTTACTATTTAACTTGCAGGTTGTAGCATTGTAGAAGCTCTAGAAGCAGCTACACTTCATCCAGCCCTTCTGCTTAACATTGATGATCGAAAGGGAACCCTAGATTTTGGTACAGATGCTGACTTTGTCCTACTGGACCCTACTAATTTGGAAGTTCAATCAACATGGATTGCTGGAGAGCGTGTTTATGAAAAACCAGTCTGCAAACCTGAAGTTTGATATTCGCTTCATGTTAAACTATTTTACAAGTAAACCCACATGACAAAAGAACCATGATATTTTTAACTTTTTGCCATATAAAAGACATTAAAAATTAATACGATAATAAATGCATTTTTTTTAAAAAATTGACACTAAAGTTAAAAGATCCAAACGGAAGTAGATAGAAATCACTTTATTTTGGAAAAGTACCCAAGTGTACAGAACACGATTAAAAGTTCATATTGCGCTCATTTCGATTCCGCATTCAGTGTCTGTAATCCCTTGAAGCTCGCCACAGGGACGAAGGAAACAATGGTGTAGAGCTTGTGCACGGAGTCCTCATCATCATTGCGACGTCTCTCGAGCTTAATTCTTAGCTTAAAAGGTACATTCCTGTGGAGAAATAAGAGAAAACACAAATTAAAATATTGATGCTTTATTAATAAACCTCATGCCGCACTTTTGATTTAATTGCCGATTATTTTTATTCAATTCAAAAGTATAAATAAAGACATTTACCTGACGCCTCGACACCAAACTTGTTTATTTACAACTTCTTCGATTCTAACGTCATGAGTGCCCATCTGCTGTTGAGCGAATTTCCTGATTTCGTCAATAGCTCTGGGAGCACGGTACTTGAAGCGAATTCCATGGAGGCGACGGTGAAGGTTGATGGTGTATACCCTGCTGAGCACCTCATTGATGGTAGATTTCTTCTTTTCTCCCTTTTGCTTGGCCATTTCAATAAACTTCCTATAAATTAAAAAGAAAACAATCACAACAACTGTTAAAACTTTTGTATATAGTTTTAAACATTATGATTTAAAACTTTATAAGAAGTAAACCAACGGTCTTTCATGTAGCTCCAAACTCCCTGCTACAACCTATCTATTCTTTAAATTCTTTGGATAACTGCTGATCTCAACACTTCAAGTGTTTAACCCTTGATTTCATTATGATTCAGTAATCATCATGCAGAAAACTAGATTTTATGCAAACACCGATACTTGATACTTAAGCAGATTTTAAGTCTTCTATATCAATTCCCAGTGAAAACTTAGATAATCTGATGAACACTAAACAGCATAATTATTAGATACTAATTTAAAACTAGCTTACCCTTAAAAACTGTTATTAAAGAAGGTCAATTAAACCTCAAATTGACTCGACCTGATGCTGCAAGCCTGCAACGCGAGAGTTGAAAAGAGAACTGAAATAGTGATCTGTCTTCCTTACAGCATGGTACAGAACATTGATACTTGCCGCATCAACCCGTTCACAGCTTCTCCTCGTGTTTTCAACAATTTTCGCCAGACTGCAGGCCAATCCTCTGGCTGCGATGCTGAGCTGTGCTTACAAAGCCACGAGCTGCCCTTCCACCGCGTAAAATCTCTACTTACAGCTTACTACGCATCATAGAAGAGCTGATATAGCTTTGTTTGTTGTACGAGGTGGTTCGCTTTACCAGCAACGTAAATGAGCAAGCTTACATGTTGAATACCACTGGCTTGCACAAGATCGAGTGAAATTTTGTTTATAACATGTGCATAGGTATCAAAAGTAGACAGAAACCATGAGCGAGATGAGGAGCATGAATGAGTGAGAGGAAAAGGAAATATGCATCAACACAACATTTCGTTGCAGCAAATACTCTTCCATCTGATCGTCAGTTTTTCTTCTGTCGTTTCTCTTGTCTGCACGTTTTCGCCTTCCTTTTCTGTATTCATGTGTGCAATGATGGTTTCGTAAAACTTTTAAAAAAATTGACTAGTCGTCTAGAGAAATTATTGGATTGTAAAGTCAGCCCATTAAATCTTATTCTAATTAGGGGAATCTTGAGAAAAATTGTATTATCAAGAATTTTTGCAAAGAACGAAGGCAACCTTTAACGTTGAATGATTACCGAAAACGTATTATTTTAACTGTGTACGGACTATATTATTGATTAGCTACGTAGGACTGGCCACGTGCAATAAAAACTCGCATTTGTTAATGGTTTAAAGTTATTCTGTTTCCGGTAGCTGCAAAAAAAAATTTGCAGAACAGACATATCACGGTAGAAGCTGTAAAAGAATTTTTGAAGGTGGTTGAGACTGTGATTTTCGGATAAGCCAGTTACAATGAATGGTGCTGGGGCAAATGCGTACATGAGTGAGGATGAGTATGATGATTATCCTCCTCCATCCAAATCATCTTCCAGTTCTGGTGGTCCTGGGAGCTACTATGGACCTGGACCTTCTGGAGCAGGGGGTAGCGGAACTTGTGGTCAGATAGGTTCTGGCTACATTCCCAGTGGGGGTAGTAGTGCTCCGGCCTCGAGGAATCAAATATGCTGTCTCATTGATGACACTCGACGTTGTCCTCGTCCAGCTGGAAATGCAAGCTATAGCAAGCGCATCCAGAAAACGGTTTACTACAAGAGGCTGAAGCTTGAAATTGATCCAAACGTAAGAAACCTTTCACTGACAATTTAAGATATTGTGTGTCAATGCAACATGCTATACTGAAACAGTTTTTCTTAAACAAACAGGCAAATCATATATACATTTGTGACCATCACAAAATGGTAATCCAAAATGCCCGCACAAGGCAAAAGCAAGGATCAGACGATGAGATAAATGAGACAGAAGATGCCCCTGAAGTTGACCTGTATCAGCTTCAAGTAAATACCCTTCGTCGTTACAAGAAGCACTTCAAGATTTCAAGTAGACCTAGCTTGAACAAAGCACAGCTCGCTGACGTAAGTAGCTTACCTTTTTCTACACAAGTGTATATACAATACATGTTATAATACGTGCAATTCATGATGACTGCTTTCACTTTTCAGATTTTAATGCGTCATTTCAAGACGATTCCTGTAGCCGAGAAAGAAACCATCACTTACTTTATTTACATGGTGAAATCCGAAAAGAGTAAGCTGGATAATCGGAATGGACAGGATGCTAACGGAGGAAACAACTCAACCGCCACATCTGAGTACCCTGACCGATATTGATTCTCAAGTATTGTTGTGTTTGCTCTAACTGTATTAGTAGCTGCTACTTCAACAGTCAAGATGATTTAGAAACCGAAATATTTATATTTATGTATATCAAAATCAGACTCTCACTTACTAGATTAGACACCCAGTGTCAAAAAAAACCTCTCATGATGATGCTGATGATGGTTATGTCCGTGTTCAGTTCAAAGTCAAGTTTGTTGAAATAATTTATTAGGTTTAGTAGGCTACCTGCTGCCACGATCTATGCAAGATTCAGCAATTTATATTGATGTTTTAGTGTTAGTTTTTGCAATTAGTTGTTCAATTAGAAAAAAAGTAGTTTAATATTGTTATTATTTTATGTTAGGACTCTACAACCTGTAGATCTCGTTGAAACTAAGGTCGTTTGAGGATTAATAATAATAAGATGAATACTTTACATGATGAAACGGGATTCGTACATACCTACATGTGATGTGTTATAGTATATATGCAATGTTTGCTCCAATTTAGATTATTCCATTTGTATTAATTGTTGTGTCAAATGTTTCGGGGGAAAATGGGAGATGAAATGATATAATCATTATGGTAGTTATCTTTGTTGAACTATGCATGATTAAAGTATCCATTATAATATATTATATTTGAGTAGTACTTCTATGCTTTCTCTTCGTTTCACGATCTGAACTACGGTTGAAATTTAAAAAGGACGAGTTTACCAGTAAGTTTTTTTGATCAGTCAATAATAATGGGGGTTTTTTAAAGAAATGCCTACTAAAGTATAAATAATATTTTTGAGTATGATTTGAAATCATTATTTCGCAAACCATTTATGCATCTTAATCTGCTATCAAAGTGTATCCAACTTAAACAAAGAGGAGTTTACATGCGAGAGCTTATTTCGAGTTGACTGGTTTTAAGGAGGAAACCCCTTCCGTGCATGACTGATATGAGTAAATGTACACAAAAAAATTCTTCTGAATGTCTTTCCGTTTTTCTAGTGGAAATAAAATTTAAATAAAGAACATGAATGATATTTATTACAGAGTCACTTTCTAGTAAAAAAAACTTTTAACACTTTAAAAACTTTTAAAACAAGTGTTAATTATCTTATTTATGTTGATTCGGATTGGTAACTATGTTTTTGCTTCTAAACAGTGTAATGCCGCAATGTTGATCGTTCATTAAATGAAATGCATGTAGTTACTGTTGTAAAACTATACATGTCATGCTGTCCAAATTATGAAGAAAAATAAAATTTTTATGTTTTTGATACATATCGCTTACGTCAATGATCCTTATGTGTTCATTTGGCATTACAGTAAAACTTCAATATTTTGTTGGAGTAGGAGTAACACGAACAACCAATAACGTCTTTATTTCAATTTCAAGTAACAGTTGAACATTTAAGGATGTGGATTATGTAATACTAACAGGTAATGTATAGGACTAGTATAAATTACATTGAAGGTTTGAAAAAACAGGCACCTTGAAAAATTTGTGCTATTCAAGAGAAATGAAGCCGGTAACAAGGTATTGAGAATTCTTTTTTTTTGTATAAGGCTTCAAGTATAAATATTAAAAGATGTATTAACGAGGTAATGACTCCTTGGCGCATCTTCCAATAGACGTTAGAAGTTTAAAAAATCCGGTATCTTTGGGTTTCTCCAAACCCCGCATTAACCGATTTTTCATTACCGCAACAAATTCCCTATTGCTAAGTTGTCCATCCTCTGAAAACCCAAAAACCAGATTTGTTTTAGATAACAGGGCAAATTGAGATAATTTAATTTTCATGTTAAATTGGATTTAACATACGATTTTCATCGAAAAGTGTGAAAACAACATCTATAATATGGTCCGAAAGTTCCACATGGGCCACCGTTCTTGCTACGTGTTTTAATGTCACTAGAACAACAAGGTATCACAAATATTAAAGAGAAGGCTGTCTAGTCATTAATAACTCTGTGAAAACCAACTCAAATAAAGCTTACTAGGGTCTATTGCTGCACCAGCAATGTGATAAAATGTTAATGCAGTGTCAACATCTTGAATATTGCTGAGAAGGTGAAAAAACTGCAAATAGTCATTTAGTGATACTCCAGTAGCATAGCCGGGTTCCTTACACCTAAAAACGTGAACCATGATGTATTTGCAAATGACACCTTACTTACAGCAAACATAGATATATTTCATTAAGTAAAGCCTACTTCTTTTTAACCCTCTTCAACATTCGAGCCTTCCTCTTTGCTGGGTAGCCAGCATATGCCAACAACAGCTCAGAAAAATCCGATTCGGTTATCCTTCCGCTGTCATCCGGTCCTTTACGCCTGAACTCCAAGTTCAGAATCTCAGTTTGGAGCTGTTGTTGAAATTCTAAAAACTTTTCAATTGTTAACTTGTCCCTTCTTGTGGGTCCAAAGAAGTATGAATTGAGAGCTGAGTTTGCTTCCTGGAAATAATTTTCATGTTAAAATTCGATTTTAGGGCTCCTTTCACCTAAAAATGTATATTGTTACCCTCAAGCTATTTGTTGACACAGAAATTTCTCGATGCCTTGCTCCAACACTGGTACGCTGGCGAATAAGGGCTGTGACCTTTTCAAACTCTTCGACATCCACGTCTCCATCTCCGTTGAGATCAAACATGCGAAATGCAATTTCGAAGTGACGGCGTGACGCTACAAAAATACAAGAGCATAGTATAGTGGCGCCTCTTACATATAGTCAATGGGGTTTTAAACAAATGCTCAACATACTTGACAATACGGTTAGGAGAAACACATAATCCGAGAAAGAAATGAGACCATGGCTTCCCAACCTATAGAAAATTGAATCCGAGTCCAACTCCAGCTCCAACCTCCCGGCCAGCTACACCATTAAACCATTCGAACCCAAAAAATTTTAGTTTCACAATACCCCACTCGAGTTTACTACGCTTAACTAATAATATTAAGCTGCTGCTGCTGCAATTAGCTTCAGCAGATAATATTATAATTTACTTAGGAAGATAGAGTGATTCTAATGTTTTTAGTTAATTATTCGATGGACATACGTCATTTCATTCCGCTTTTTATAAAACTCATGCAAAGTTGTTAAAACAAAGAGATAGATATATGCATACTTTTTTATATATATATATATACACAACTATAATGAATGATAATACGTATATACACACACATTAGGTTGCGCACACAACTAGTACATATCCTAATGATATTGAAACACATAATATATATGGCTATTACAACCACTATCCTAATAATAGACGACAGCTCCGTATAAAAAAGAAAACTAAGATCCCGTACGATTTTTTTTACACAGTACTAAAACTGATGTTAGAAGAAGAAAAGAAGGAAAAAAATTCATATCACATTATCAACAAGGACTGCCTACTACCCAACACACTAGATAGATCAACACGTACTAACGTCGTTTCTTACAAAACTCAACTTAAAAGTATACCTTTACGATGGAGAAGGAGAGAGAGAACAGTAATAATGATAATGAAGGAGAATAAGTCGTAAAAAATAAGTTATACTTACTCGATCGACAAATAGAGATAGATAGAGCAAGAAAGAGAGGGAGCAGATACGGATTCACACATACAAAATCTGTTTTTACTTTCACTAATAGAGAGTCAATGTACTGGTCTAGAGAAAGGAATCGGTTAAATTGATAGATAGAGAAATATTATGTTTTTTTTGCGTACAACTTAATAAGTACGTCAATTGGGATTAATAGTCATCAAGATTTGTTCTCTTGGTTGTGAATATTACACAATACATTACATACTCGACTTGCTAATGCCTACACGCATCTGTATGTACAAAAGGCAAGAAAACTAAAAAAGAAAAGCTAATAAACAGAAGAACGGAACGAGGTCAAATTTATTTTAAATGGAACTCAATAAAAGGAGAAACTAGTAATACGGAACTAAATAGTTTCTAGAAAGATCTCTATAGTACTCCTACTAAATATTTATGATGAAATATACATTTTCTGTGTATTTACTCTAACTTATAGCGTGTTGTTATATGATTAGTATTTCTACGGAGATACCTCGAAAGCAAAAGTGCCAGGTTAGAGGTGAAAATAGTGAGAGCGTACGTACGTTTCTTTTCTAAAAATGTTGTTCATAGGTATATACATAGTATATATAGTATCATCAATTCATCTCAGGACAATCAGCAGTATGTAAGACATAAAGAAAGTACGACACAAAATCAAATCGATAGAAACATTGGAAGAAAGGTTAGAGGAAGTACTTATATACACAAAATGACCTTGTATAGTTTTTTTTGTTCATTCTCAACACAAAAACATTTAAAAATTAGCCAAGTAAGTGTTAATATAACCAGAGTGTGTAAACTAGGGAAACGTTGATGCAAAAATACAATGAATGACTGATCACAAAATCAACCTACACAATATAATAGAGTGGACACACATTCACAGTCCAACAAAACTAACATCAATATATAGATATGTAATAAAATAATCACAATTTTTAATCAAAGGTCAAAAATTAGTGCAGCAAAACCCAAAATATACAATACATAGGAGGTTTGTGAGTGTGCAGACAGAGAGAGATAGAGAGAGAGAGTGAGTGAGTGAGAGAAGAGAAGAGCTCAGAGAGAGAGATTACCTCCCCATAGGTCTGAATAGGCAACATTGACCAAGATGAGTAAGAGAAGTAGTGGGTGGATAGTAGAGGAAGAGATTTAGTTTGACAAAATCACACATTGCAGACATTATGTTTTCAGTCAAAAGACACACACATAAAAATCATACTTATTACAATATTCATAATTATAACAATGTAAAACAGTGTAGTATAGAAAGAGGAGGAAGAGAAGACCAATATATATATACAACAAAGTTGCTCATTAAAAGCACTTTCTCTTGGGGTCAAGGTAACAAGTACTAATATTGGTTTGGTTTTGATGTTTGGACATACATAATAGATAAGAGGCAATTACAATTTTTTGTTTTGTGTCTCTCAAAAAAAGGCTTTTGCTTGAGGGGAGAATAATGGAAAAATTATGTTTAGTTATCCAAAATATATTGGAATGAGATAATAATTATGAGTATTACAATAGTATGGGAAATACAGCCACATTATCGAGGAAAGATATATAGAAGAGCAAGTAAAATGGTCATGGTTTTACATATTGCGGGACAGCATAATCTGCTCCACTTTTAGCTTGTACTTACTTTCGGATCATATCGCTTGAACTGGTCCAGACCAAGTCCTGGAAAATGGGGGAAAGTACTTTATAACATTTACTTTCACTGAAGCAAACTGCAGCTGCATTTTTACGATAAAAATGAAATTACCTTCTGGTTGTTTGATTCCTGGGGTGATTGACCGAAGAAAGTCATCGGGAGTCATAAAAACTTCATTATCCCCACTGGGATGAATTACTTGAAGGGTTGCAAAGTACCTAAATGTCTTGTCGGGTGTGGAATATTGGCGGATCCGGTTTTCATATTCAATTATCTGCATACCAAACATATACCGTTAATACTTGCATTGTATGAAGCTAATACAGTTGCAGCCGTAGATTCAGAGAAGTGCATAAAATGAGTGTTTTTATTGGGATTTTACCTTCCTATCACGAAAACCCAGCTTGATTCCAGGCTTCTTGCCTCTTGGTACTACTTCTGAATCATCTTCATCACTTAGGGACACCTTATCATTAGCATCCGCTTTACTGACTTCAGCAGCGTCAACTTTTGGTGGTTTGAATTTTTCCGTAATCATTTCCCACAACCTGAAAAACACGAGGTGTAATCCAAATGAGCTATCATAAAACTAATGTATCACCTCATCAGCAAAATTAATGAATAGAACCAAAAAAGTTTACTTACGTCTTCCAGTCAATGAAAACTGAAATCATTGCAAAAACCAAGAAGCCAGTCCACGCCACAGTAAAAGCTGAAGTTGGTTTCGGATTGTGGCCAAAATTACTATAGCCTGGGAACCACCTCACTTGAATAACTCTAGACCCACCAAACTGGGTCGAGTTGATGAATACACCAAGACGCTTGTTTTTAGCATTATCTGAACTCTTCCGAAAATGACTATACTGTCGCAATGTGATCATCCAAGGACCCCAAGTACTGGCTACGACAGCGTGATGATGGCTCGCTCTAAAGCTCCGAATGAGAGTTTTCGAAATACCTGGCATAACTGCAGCAGGCGTGGGGGCACGTGTTAAAGCGACAGCGTGCGACAAGGACATGCTCCTCCACGGGGAGGATCCGCAGTTATATAAATTCCGACGAAGGTAAGCACCAAGCATTGTGACTAAAAGCTCGTACGTAACTAAATTGACTCAACCCAATTTATCCCATTTACTTAAAAACTTGCTTCCTATTTCTTCACTTTTTACAACTTCAGGTTACATTTCCCATGCTCCTAAACGACAGAAAATCACAGAAACTATTAAAAACACATTAGACAATGTGTTAAAGACTTGATTATACAAGAAACACTTACAATACTACGACGTTTCCTCCAAGCCTCCAATTGCAGAGTGGCTCACGTGTCCTTGAGCTAACCTGCACGTCAATTAAGATAGATGTCTAAGAACAACCGTGTCACCTCTGTGACTGCTGGAACTCTCTCACCAAAACACTCTCCCGAAAGTTTTGTGTTATGTATTTAACATCCTAAGGACAATAGGGAGATAGATGACTTGTTATCATTTGAGTTGCGTAGGAGACCAGCCTTAAAGTTATCCATGTGATATAGTCGCAGTGTTGTTCATCACTTCATAATAAAAACTTTTTTTTGCTGCAATGTGTACTGCAACTGCGCTCCTCTCAATAACACAAACCAAACACTTTGGTATCTACCATATATCCTGATTTTTGGGGTAATAGCATACTTTTGGTGCTGAAGATAGACGTATATCAATATATGCGTCTTCCTTCTAGTTTATAATACGATATCCAATGAGAACACGAAATGTGTTTTTGTACTACAAACTACAATCAAGCATCCATGCACTTGTCCATGCTTTTGTCATTCTGCTCTGTAGAGACTGGGAAGCAAGCCGTAAGGCTGAAAACATCAAGAAAAACCGTTCTAGGCCTATGTATACCGAGTTTACTCCCAATTGGGTTAACTAAGCTGCCATCTGATCCTGAGGAAAAACAATACTTTTTTGTGACTTGGCTGTCTTCTCTTTACTTTGGGATACTACACTTCGTGCTCTCCGTGTATTCTGTCTATTTGAGAGTGACAGCCAAACAAAAAGTTCCAACTGTTCAGCCAGTGGATAATAAATTAAAATTACGTCCCACTCTTCCTTGTTCAACTGTTGGCTGCGTTTTGGAACCTAGTTATTAATTAACAGGTATTAACGTTTACTGGAACGGGTTAGTTACATAATTTAATGCGTAATTCAATTTATAGTTGAAAAAAACACGTTGATATTGCCTAGACCGGCAGCGCTGGTATAGGTATACAGTATGTGGCGTTTTAATGACAGATTTTGACAGGGTGTAATATGTCACTTTTGAAGGAACATATAAAATTGTGGAATGACAAGGAAACGACTGCTTAATCAGTAATAATAAATTTATAAAATATTTTGGCTTGTTTTAGGTTGCAAGGGGTATTCTTTTTCAAAAAGACCGGAGTAAGCTGCTTAACTGTTCAATATGGTGAGTTACTGAAACAAATACCAATTACTAGAATACTGATTGCTAAATGAGAACGATAATAATTGTGCATTATTTGATAAGTAGTTATGAACGGATTATAAATTGCTGTCTGTTTCTTTTGATTGTTAGGTGAAGCCAGATATCGCGGCACGCTACGTGTCTCCAGTCCATCCAGCTATTTTCCCACATTTGGCGCTAGTACTTCTTTTTATTGGGATTTTCTTCACTGGGTGGTTTTTCGTCTATGAGGTCACCACTAACAAAAAGACACGTCAACTTGTCAAGGAACTTTTGATCGCTCTCGTGGCAGCAACTTTCATGGGATTTGGGTGCTTATTCCTATTGCTCTGGGTGGGAATTTATGTTTAATAGTAAAAATCAAAATCATTGTTGAATAATTATTCTTCGCTAGTTACTTTTGTATTTCTGAAACATAATGTGGCGGCGGGATTAAAAGACTTTCGTTCTCTGTTAAATGACAAACTTATTTTATGGACCGGAAATTATTTGGAGTGGTGTGCATGAGTTTAAATTTGCAACTGGATTTGAGTCTGGAGTCTTTGGGTAAAGGATTGAAACTAGATAAAGTCTATCATATAATTTCATTTAAAAACATTTAAAAGTTCCATAGTTTATGTTTCCAATGACTACTTCAAAATTCATTTGAATTCTATTTCTACGGTAGTTACTGATGTACATGCAAATTACGAAATACTAATTCAAATATTTATATCTTATTGGTGGTAGAAATGGACTCTGTATAGATCTTAAATACGCATGTAGGATTGGCAATGGTAATGATTTTTCTTAATGGCTAATGATAAAATTTAAATGTCCAAAAACAAAGCAGAATAACCTCTCTATCTATAACATCAGTACATAACAACCCACCTACTTTTGATTTTGCTATGACAAAGAACTTTATTCAATACATTTCATGAGAAAACCAATAAATGATAACATCAGATTCGGAAAGTTGTAAAATTTTATGATGAATTTTCGCATTCAGCTAGATTACAGTCAAATTGTTGGTTAGGATAAAAAGAAACATAAAATAGCAACCAATTCTACAATTATACCTTCCTATCCTCATCAACTTTCTCCAGATCTTGTCAGGCTAATAGCATAGTCGATACGATGGAATTGGACGTTTTTAGATAACAGGAAAATCTTTACAACGCCAGCTTAAATGTGACATAAATTTATCCAGTACGCTCTCCGAGTTTGCATATGGGTTTGATAGGTGGAATGGTACATGATGCAAACTAGACATTCTGTTACTGGATAATAAGACTTCGCTAGGCGAAGCTATAAATAAAAAAATTTCAACTTAATATTTAACCCAACAACATGTAATGTTGCATGAAATGCATGTGTGAAATATTATTGTACCCATCCGTAGTTCAATCAATCATGATTATTTTGTTTGAGGATGGATGACACGTTGCGATGACCTTGTGGTAGTTACCACAGGTTGAAAGCTGGGAACAAAAGGTCCTTTCTTTCTTTTACTTTTTCAGCTTTGTAGCCTAGACAGTTGCCTGTAATAAAATCCCATAAATTAAGACATGGTTAATCAGTACATTGCATAATAATTCAAACGAAGTGTAATTATAATGGCAGATGTAAATTAGTATCGAAATATTTCAAAAGTGAAAGGCTTAAAACACTGTCAATGTTATGTGGATTTGGTAGCACTGAAGAATGATCAGTAATATGAAATAAAATATTAAGGAAATAATTTAACAGAATTGAGTAAAACTTACCTACTTAAATATTGCTAATACCTCAGTAATCTCCAGGACTTAAGCAAATCCCACAACAATAGCCTTTCCCCAAGGGAATCACAGACTGCTGGTGAAAGTCCAGTTTCATTGAAGGGACCAACAAACCCACGCTATATGGTATAATACTAGTTTATACATACTTTGTGTACATTTAAGCATGTGGCCTTTTCATACAGTCGCCGGCAAACGAGAGATCGGATCGGAGCCGTGTTTTACTGTTTCTTATACCCTTTCTTAAACACAAGCATGCATTGAATAGATGTGTAGATATGGATGATACAAACATGCGTTTTCTGTTGTTGCTTTTCATTTATATTTCACGTTGTAACATACATCATATGTGGAATGTATATCACACCACAAGTGTAATATTGACAGAGTATTGACGGATGGACTAATTTGATATAATGTATTTGTGCTTGTCAAACAGTATTTTACTACTCTTCCGTTCTCCCTGATTACTTCTTCACCGCCACACGTACGCTTCCAAAACTAGTCACCCGCTAGATAGTCGTGCTAGTTGAATACTGGATTAGCTACTTTGTAATTCTAATTTAACGCTATCTAGTTGAGCTTCCTTGTGGTGATTAGTTCCTCCTCAAATTTGTGCTGTGATTATTCCAAACCTGTATGCTGACAAGAAGTAAGTTTTGGGGCAGATGGGTAACAATTTTTTATTCAAGAAGAGTAATACTTTGTCTATTTTATCGCATTATTGTTAGTAAACCTAGGTGCATGATTGACAGATCAATTAGTTTGATATATTGATAATTGAAACTCATATTTGTTAACTGGAATGTTTTTACAGGTGCATTCACTGTGATTTTGGAGTGTGCCAATACAAATTTAATTGCAATTTACATTGACGAACTAGACTAGATTCCTTAGGCCAACATTAGTGCAGCTGGACAATTTAATCTGAGTTAGTTTCGGTGAGCCACAATGAACTAAAGGAGACTGTTTCCTATTACTTTACTGAGAATTAGGTAAACACTTGCTGATTTTGTCTACTTTGATATTTTTCTTATAGGAGCAGCCAATACCTGATTTTTATCATTTTTGGACGACAGCCGAAGAACTGCTGCTATTGACGTGGAATTTTCAACATTAAAATGACAGAAAATCAGAGAACATTAGTGACTGGAGGAAGTGGCCTTGTGGGTTCGGCAATTAGGGATGTTTTGGTGGAGCAAGGTGTGGACCTTAGCAACTGGCTATTTTTATCATCAAAGGATGGCGATTTGAGGTAACTCATCCATATGGAGCATTATATATACTTTACATCAAGAGATATCGTAACGACTTAATATTTAGCATATGCTAAGTTTTTACAGCCATGAAATTCTCATTTTGAAAATAGAGAATCAAAAGATGTGGACAAAATCTTTGCGGAGTTTAAACCCACTCGGGTAATTCATCTTGCTGCCATGGTTGGGGGACTCTTCCATAACATGAGTAACAACTTGGACTTTTTTGTAAGAATACCAACGTTTTATTCACGGAAATTTGAATTGTCAACAATACAAGTCTTTGATACGTAACTTTATTGCATTTTGTGATTAGAGAAGCAATATTACAAT
Organism: Orchesella cincta; assembly: GCA_001718145.1. NCBI lineage: Eukaryota > Metazoa > Arthropoda > Collembola > Entomobryomorpha > Orchesellidae > Orchesella > Orchesella cincta. The sequence goes on along the minus strand of LJIJ01000301.1, from coordinate 60,379 downwards.
CAACGACAATGTTTTACGAGCCAGCTATGAAACGGGTGTGAAGAAAGTGGTCTCGTGCTTGTCGACTTGTATTTTTCCTGACAAAATTTCATACCCGATTTCTGAGGAGATGGTGAGATTTTTTACGAGAATTAATTACCACTTTTAACTAAACGACTTAAATTCTGTTATTAATAATTGGTTATAATCATATGTAGGTCCATTTGGGTCCTCCACACGACTCAAATTTTGGGTACAGCTATGCCAAAAGAATGATTGATGTTCAAAACCGAGCTATTTGTGAAAAGTATGGGTTGAAGTACACATCCGTCATCCCATGCAACGTTTATGGACCAAATGACAACTACCACCTGCAAAAAAGTCACGTGATTCCCGGATTGATCCACAAGTTCTACCTCGCCAAACAAAAGAATGAGCAAGCTGTGGTAATGGGAACAGGATCTCCATTGCGACAATTTATTTTTTCCAAAGATCTGGCAAAACTCTTTTTGTGGGTTCTTGACAATTACGATGAAGTGGACCCTATAATTTTATCAGGTAAATTTTCCAACAACAGTATCCTCAAACCTTATTGAAATTGATAGAAATGAACTATATGTTTTTGATCATTTTAGTTGACGAAGAGGACGAAGTATCAATCAAAGCAGTTGCTGAGCTGATTGCCAAAAATTTTGGAATCGAGCAGAATTTGATCTTCGACACTAAAGCAGCGGATGGACAGTACAAGAAAACTGCCACTAACAAGAAACTCCGTGGGCTCTACCCCGACTTCCAGTTTACTCCCATTGAAGTCGGCATCAAGGAGAGCGTTGACTGGTTTGTTAAGAATTTCGAGACTGCTCGAAAATGAGCACTAAAATCACGCTTGTGCTTACTCTCGAGTGTTCTAGCTTTGTTTTTAGCTTTAAAACAGGGTTGTATTTGTGCAATGCAGAGATAAATTATTAAAACTATTGAAGAGGAAATCATAACTGTTTTAAAGACGATATAAGTATTAGTATACAGTACATATATTATTATATCTAGCTAATTTATGGAGAGTAGCTTATTACTCCATGATTTTATTCATTCCATCCAAAAATGTCTTGAGGTAATACAACCTAATCTACAAAATTTATCGACTAAATTAAGTAACAGCGGATATATGTTCGGGCGTTGTGTAAAGTATGCGGAAATTTATTTCTGTAATAAAATGTTGAAATGGAAAATTCCCTTGTTGATGACTTCAATCTCGTGACTTTTATTTGACAATGCAGTGCAATCAAGTTATTACATTTGTGCACTCATTGGAGTAGAAAATAGCCAATATATATTGTACACTCCATTTGCTTCAAGTCATTTGAATTTTTCTTCTCTCTGTCTATCCAGTTCTACTCCCCCAGTTCAAATCTGTTTGGGAGACTCACATTTGCAGAAAGTTGTCGAATCTCTGGAAAGAAGTTGAGCTTATCTTAAAAGACTCATGTCGAAATAAACATGGATGATACTTGTCTTGTCTTGTAGGTGTTTGTCTACAACATTTCTATAGTCTGCTGTCTGCCTATAGCCCCAAACCCCAAATTGCAATTCGGAGGAATGGAATACTCAATGTTTTAGGGGCAGTGCTCCTATTTTTTCTACTTTTGGCAAGATATATTCCTTAAGGTCTTCTGGAAATGTGGAATCTGCTAGTGTTATGCATATTCCAACAGAAATACATGAGCATACACCCGAAAATGTGACCCTTTGTTGTACCATGCACCAACCCAGAGAGTCTAGAGAGTTTTCATGTGGTCCTCCCGGCTTCACTTCAGTCATCTTACCGTGCGCTCAATCTCCAAACACTGTATTTGAGCATGGGGGATATAGGTAGACACAAAAAGCAAAGGAAGAAACGGAGCAAGCGAGGATTCTCCCATGATCCTATCCATCCCAAAGTTTGGGATCATAGTTTCCACTTCTTACTAAACTATGGCTCAGCTTCAAGGCAGTGGCACTAGCACATTTCCTTGGGATAAGGATTCCAATGTTTTATATCACTATTTATCATAAATCGGCATTCTTACGGACATGGAAGACATCTATTAACGTGGAAATTCGGTAAAATGCCATTATTCATTAATAAGTCCAGACCCTTTATGAGAGTTGCCTGTGCTATGCAGTATCACTCAAATAGGATAATTCCTTTAATTCAGCGAGATCAACTGGTTTTAGAAAAAGGTAGAAAAATTCTATTTAAACTAGCACTTCCGGAGTAGTTTACAAAGAAAGCTGATAAAATTATCTGTCTGATTAAACTACGATGATTGTACTATTATATGGAGCTCAACTCGAAGCACGCGGTGGGATACCCATCCCTGTCCTTTATTCTCAGCTTCTTTACTTGTTTGGCTTTAACTTTGGTAAGTTGGTCGCATGCAACTAAATGCTCTGTTCTTCGTTGCTTGTGAAAGGAGGCGAAAGAAATCTAAAATACTCTGCTCGTGTGCCATCCCTTCTGCATTGACTTTGTAGAGCAAGTGCGAGCACGGGTTTTACAACTACAACTCCTACTGAATGGTTAGATTTCCATGGACCTCAAACCGTACCGTACTTACTACACCACTTGTATAACTCTGTTTTTTGGGGATCCTCTTCTCTGCAAATTCTTTCTGAACCTCTTCTTTCTGAACACAAACAGTGAACTGCAGGCGTACAACATTCAGTCAGAGTCTGCCCAAGCTGGTGAACGAACGTACGTACGCCAATGGTACGTACCCTTCTTCTTCTATTCATTCTCACATCTGCCTCACTTACTTATCGTTAGTTTTTTTACACATCCACATCCTTCACATCAAAAAATCAACAAAAATACATGCACTTTTTCCTCTCCGAATTTCATGCTCTTGTTCATTTCACCGTTCCGTTACAAAGTCATGCTTATTACATAACTTAAAAAGGCTTTTTTTGTGAGTGAAAATACCCAAAAATGTGTAGGCTATAACAAGTACATACATTATTTGTGGATTTCGCATGTGTGTGCGACGAGAGTAAGTGAATGTGCGTAAAGAGTGAGAGAGAAAAGGAAATACTTTTCCAGACAAAACAGTCACTGACTCGTGGTTATTAGGGACGAACGCACTCACACTCCCACGAACGCATTTTTACATTCTCGTGTCACAAAGTGAAGTAACGTTCTCAGTAGTTCTCAGCGCTTTCCAGAGCTCTTCTCATCCACATCATCAGTAGCAAACAACCTTTTCTTTACCTTCGCCATTCATCCATTCACTCATACTATTTTTACTCTTCGACTTCTCTCTGCCAAAAGGGAACAAGTTGAGAAAAAATCATATAAACTAAACTAAACTGGGAATTGAGTTTGTTGTCAATACAAGCAACGCTTTGTATCCAGTAACTTTCTCCAGGAATTTGACTCTAAGTTGTTTCACTCGTCCCATCTGCCTACAAAAAGTTGTACACTTTGTTTCTCCATTTTTTGCCTCGTGAAACTTCCGTTTTTTTCAAGTTGTCTTTGAATGAAACTTAATCTCATCATCATCATCGTTCAATATGCTACACACACAATAACTTTACAAGATACTCCACTCCTTTTTCCCAATATTCTTAAAAGGGGCTAAAAAAGCGTATTAGTACTTTCTTTGACTCAAAATCAAATGAATGTTGATAAGACGAGGGGATCTGGTTTCTGTTTCCCCTACGTTTTAGCTTAAGCTAATCTCATTCATTTCCAAAGTCCTCCTCCAGCTCTCCCTTCCCTTTCAAGTGTATCCAAGTCGTCTCGTGTGACTTGATCCGTTTATTTTTTTTTATTTCCAATGATACATGCATGATTCGTTTAGAGTTCCATGCAACACATTCCTTCAGACGATACTCCTGCAAGCGTTCTTGTGTTGATGTGAGAAGTGAGGCTGCCAAAGACGAGCAGTCATTAGCCAGAGACAGACGAGTGTGTAAAACGTGACATTTCTTACATATGTACGTACACACATTACATGGATTGAGTTTAGTTGTGCAAATTGATACTATTCTTTACGTCAAATGCCATTTCAACCTAATTTTTAATTAGTGTCAAGTCTCTTCTAATACCAATGGGCTTTTAATAAGAGCCTTTTGCCAAAGCCAATGTGTAAACTATGACCGTTATTCTCAGCACTGCCAAATTGCCAAATATTGAATACACATGTCCTTTCAAAAAAGTGAGTTGTTAGTTATACTGCATTAGCTTTAAAATAGTTTTCCTGTAAAACTACACAGACTCTGCATAAATCTAATATTTCAATGAATTCTGGTGTTACTCTGGAGAACTAGTGCAGTGTGGGTAAAGCGAGACAAGAATTATTATCAGTAGGTAATATTGTGTCAGTTTATAAAAAATTGCACATTAGCTCCTTCAACAGAACCTGAGATGAGATATGGGATCAATTTAGTTGGCAACTCTAAATCATCCTAGTTTAGAAGTGGGTAGGTAGTACTGTAGTGATTCCAAAGCTGAAAGGGCCTAACTTTTTTCATCATAACTCATTGACAGATTGCTATGTAATTTGTTTGTCTGGAGCAAGAGTAGACCAAAGTTGAGAGCAAGGTTTGGGGTAACTTGATTTCCCTATTCAGACCATTTTCACCTGGGCATATGTTCCGAAGAGCTACTTAGCTACGGTTTTGTTGACTTTCCTCTCAACTTTTCTCTGTGTCAGCGATCAGCAAACCAAGCTCTATAAGTTTAAAGCCGGTCAAGCAATATTAGGCTTTGAGTGAACCATTTACTTTGACAGTTCTCAGAATCTTTCAAATGTTAAGGTGGAACAGGACATAACTCTATTGAAAAATTGTGCTGAACAGGAACCTCAACTCAACTCTGAAGTTGTTTTTATTCTCTTCGAAATTTTTGCAAGGATGGACCTGAAGTCGTTAAAAATGATAAAATGTTCTCCAGTCTTCCCCGGCCTTGAGTGATGAAGTGTTGTGCTTAATTGTTGTTAATTTTATATAAATCTTTACTACTCCATTATCTACATCTACAAGTGGTCGTAAAAAAGAAACAGCCGGAAAATGCCTGGCCTCGTGGCATTCGGTCGCCGATGGGCGGTGGGAAGTGATGATCTCTTTTTGCCAAGTATCATCCTCTGTGTTCTTCATACTATCTGGTAAGCTATTAAGTAACTAGTACAATTTTCACTGTTCTTAATGTCACCTAAAATTCATTCATGAGAGCGTTTTATGTAAGATGCTCATAAAAATGCAAGCATCATTCAAAAATTATCATAGTATTCTTTAGTAATGAATCTTCCCATAAAATACACTCCTGTCTGAGAGCAGACCTACGCTGTAATCCTACCAAAATCTAAAAAACTGTAACATTTTCATGTGACAACGGCGGAAGCTTTATCTTCAACATCCACTTTTTTCCACGCTCTAGCACTGAGCACGCTCTGCCAGCACTAACCTTCTCTACTTTGAAGTACGTACGTACACCAGCCTAACAGCTAAGAGCGAGGGCCAAAGCCAAGACATTAGAGCATAAGCCATATCGTACCTGATAAATTGTTTTTGGCAGAAAGTAAACAGAAGCTAAAAGGAGATTCCGGTTTAGAAACTATTACGCTTTTAAGTAAGAGAGCGGATGTATTTGCTCAGTGCTGGGCGGTGTGGTTTCAACCATTTCCATTACTACTTGCTGTCTGGCAGATAATCAAAGGAATACGAGCAAACTGTGTGTGTACGAAATGTTACGTTCAATGCTGTATAAATTTCTAGTCGGTGGAAATTTGAAACCGACACTGTTTGGCAGTGTCACTCTATATCTTGATAAAGTTGGGGATGAGAGAGCTGGGATTTATTCGTGCGGAGTAATGAAACACTTATCGTTTGTTCCTTACCAGGTAGCAGTAATGAAACACGTTCGGAATCTATATGTAATTAGCAAATACATACACACACTTGTGCTGTTCACGTTCCATAAAAACTGAGTGACTCAAAAATGCCATGAATCTTTGTATCTCATGGTGGCAACGAGCTAACCTCAACCTTTTGGCTTCTGCATCTGACCGAGTCTGCTTGCTCGTGTTGTACATCCAAATCTGAACATATTGGTAGCAAGGTGGAACTCCTATTCATAATTTTGCTCACTTTAGAAGATTCAGTGTGGACATAATATATTAATACAAAGGTTGGAGCTGCTCAAACCCTAAAAAGGACACTGTTATGTTGACTGTGAGATTGCTCAACACATTATGCTATATATAAGCGTTATCTAGCTCCCTTCAGCTAACTAACATTTAGGAAGAATTAGAATAAATCTACAACGTTGTGTACAGAACGCACCTGACTCGTGAACTTCTACCCTGAGGCTTGTCACAATTATTTCCTGTTTTACCAAAAACTTAACTTACATTTTGAAATACTAACACTAACCTTCCCTTAAAGAAGAATGATTTTGGGCATGCAAACAAAGCAGAACGAGGTTGTCATATTTTCATTACAATTTCGAAGGTAAATGGTATTCTGGCTTCCTAATCAGCTTTCATGCTGATGAGAATCTTTTGAAGTTTTCCATTTGAAGCTTGTGACATTCCAGTTCAACCCAATCCCATAGTTTCCTATGGAAGAAGCTTTTTGAAATCCGAGTATTTAATTCACACTCTGAGCTTCTAGGGATAAAGCTACCAATCTTGAAATAGGGCACACGACACACGAGTGAGAAAAGGATATAAAATCTTTATCCGTTTACTCTTTAATCTGTTGAATTTGCATAATCTTGTTTCCCTTCATGACAAGTAATTTGAGGGACTTCAATCGGAACAGCTTTGAACTTCAGTTTTTGCAATGGGCTAGCAACAATTCGTGTGTTTAACGATGTATTTATCTTAGCTTTGTCATTTTCACATCAAAGCTAATTTTTTTTCTCAAAAGGATCTATCTTTGTCATTTTCTTTTAAGTTTCCAAATCGCAGCAAATATTTGATTAGAGTTTGTAGAGCAACAAATTTTAAAACCAATTTTGAATTTTACGCCTTCAAAATAAAACATCCTTAGTGCAATTTTAGTGACTTTATCAAATAATTAGTCTTCTATTCGCCTTTTCTTCTTTCTACACAACTTGGTTAGGAACAACAGAAACACTCTGTTCTTTCCTCAAGAAAGGGAAAATGAGAAAGTTGAAATATGAAAGAATGTTTTCGGTTTGTGGTTTGGATACACATTTTTCTTCTCCCTTCGATTAAATTCAGTCAACCATGAAATTTCTTGACTTTGGCTTTCATTCATCTCTTCGACTTTGACGGGCTCACTCTCGTCTTCATTCACTCATTCATTGAAGACGATCGGGCAGGGGATGAGATGTGTGTGTAATGTGCAAACAATTTCACTCTTTGTGCCGCACTCCTCACTTTCTACACTATGTATGTTTATTATTACCAAACTACACACTCTCATGTCAAGCTGGATGCTAGTAAAAAACAGTCAACAACAATTTTCAACTTGGTGTGGAGTCACTCCTTCATCTTGTGTGTTTTTATTACCGACCCAAATGACGACATGCTATGTTATAATATAATGTAGTTATATGAAATCTCATGTACTACAACTTGAGTCACCGGTCTTTCGGCAGCGTAAGCATGCTCAAAACTTTAGTTCATGGAAGATATAAAGTGGTTATATAATTTGAATGTGAGCAATGAACTTGGATCGTGATGTGATGTGATCTGCCGGTTTCCATTCTACAGCATAACATAACGCAGTTGCATTTCACTGCAAAGCCAGTGCTACTTTTTCTTTATATTCCCATAAAAAACTAGTGCGCTCTACTCTGTCCTAATGCTCTCCAACCATTACCGTTTGTGTGCAATGAAGAGAAAATAAATGTATATTGCCTATCATTTTTTAAAGCTACGGAATGAAATCAAACGTAAAGGATTAAATTCCCCATGATATTATGTCGTTTTTTATCGTAGTATGGCATTACACACTTAAAAAAAACTTTGTGTGGTGGATCAGGAGGATGCCAATCCTGATGGTAGACATCTCCACATGGGAGCTTAGCATATGATTTCAAAGCGTTTTTATTTACTAACAACCTCAAACAAAGTCAATATGACTTTATAAGTGTGTTTGGATTGCTTCGTTTGCTCCTTACATTACCAAACCCATTTGAGTTTCAAGAGGGAGAAATGAAGGGAAATCTATTGTAACTCATAGCCACAATCAGTTTAGAGTAACTCCAGAAATGAGCTAAAATCATCAAGGCTGCGACTGAAAGTGGATACTTACGTGCAGGTCAACACAATCAGAATGAAATTGAAGGCGCACGAAACTCTAGTTGTGAATTGAAAATTCAATCCCGTTGCTGTCACTCACATGTACACATTTTGTTTGTGGGGATTGTTGCAATACTTTAGAATGCTTTTGGTCGTCAGTCACAGGTCAAATCCGAATCATAATTTTCATGCAATAAAGCCAAGTTTTGGAAAGATTATTAAATCTGCACGCATATAACTAAGACGGTGGATTTTGGTTTAGATTTGATGCAAAACTAAGAATACACGCAAACAGGAAAATCAAATCTTTTGCTAAATTGCTTTCTTTGTTGAAACTTTAACAAAACGAATAACTTGGCGGGTATAACAATAGAATTTAGTGTCCTTGGTAGGCTTCTGTGTATATTTATGGTGTTTGGAGAATAAAGTGAAAGTTTGTAGCCGTTTTACACAAGATAAAATGTTACAGGGTTAAAGTAGGTCGATGAGAAATGATGAGTGGAACACATCAGCAAATTCCATCTTTTAAAATGAAAGTATCTCAGTAAAACCAAAGTTGCATAAAGAGCCAATGTTGAAACTATGTCTCAAAAGCATCTAAGAATTTGGGAAAATTGTTGCAAAACTTAAACAAATATGTATGGAATAACAACATCAGGGAGAAAACTACGTAGCCCCAAACCAACTATACTTTGTACTTGCAGCATTGTATAGAGAATTGACGACGCGCTATCTTGCTCAGTGTGACCTTGCTAAATTCACATGAATCAAAAGAATGCTTTGATTACCTTTCTACCAAAAGTGGTCTCTCCCTTCCATTCCACTCTTTTAACTTCTTCATCATCATGACAAAAGAAAGGATTGCTTCCGGGCAAGATGCTCATTTATTTGTGAAAGATGTTTGGTGGGTTCCAGTTGTTGGGAATGAGAGCTACGCCAATCTTGGGTAACAGTTTTTCACAGGCGTTCCACACTATTATTAACTTGAGTTTGTGTTCCAGCATAACAAACAAACAAAATTCGCAACTAAATTGATGGTTTGGATGCTTACCATAAATGGGAAAAATGCAATTATACAATACAAAATTGTGTTTTCATTCAGATCAATTTAATATTTGAGCAGATAAACATTAGAACAGACTATCATTGCAGGGAAAGCTCAATAAACTATAGTAAGCTACCTGAGATAACTTTCATCCTCAATCCTCATAGCATAACTCGACTAATATTATATGAGCTTGGAAATTCTCAGAGGAGGCTGCTAGGAATCATGTATCCTTATGCTGGGTTATATTAGATTACAAACCATGTTTTAAACCCAACATCCACTCTGCTGCTATCAATACACTTCGACAACAACCAAGCTATTCAATGTGCTGTAATGTCTGCAAAATGCAAAAATATACAAGAAAAATCGGCAGTTCCTGTTCCCAATCTAGTGTATTCCTGGAACATTCAAGATATGAGAGGTTCCATTTGACAACAAAGCACATCTGCACATTATCCGCAGTACTCATCCATAAAAATGCCGACACATGAGCTGGAATAATTTGGGGAGCTTGGTCCCTGCATAATGTAATTTTCGAAACTTGCTTTGAAAGCTGTCAGAATGGATAACAACTAAATTTTTCATCCCTTCTCCAAGAATTTATCACTAGTTGCCCACCAGCCCAGAGAGCCCTAGCACATGAATGTATGAGCTCACATTAGAATTTGAGCTGGGAGCCCTTGTGCTCAGTGTTATGGGGACATGAATCATTGACAGAACTTGATTACGGGGGAGCTCGCCGTGAGAGCAAACTGAGTATAAAATATTTTGTGGGCTACAACCAACTACATTTCACAACTTTAACTATCACATCAAGGAATTTCCTGGTGTTTACATGTATCACAGCATGTTCTCTTGGATCCAGCCATGTGTTCATCTGAAAGAGAAGCATTATAGTATATGGGTGGTGTGGTGACGATAATGGATAAGCATCACTTCACATACCATCTCTCCCACATTTATTATCTTGAGCTACTTTTCGGTTTTCTCACCGACCCAGAAAGCCAACTAAGAGGAGAAAATGATACACAAAAAACTGGGGAGACCGACTCCACCGTCAAATGAGCACTTTGGTGTTTGCTACAACATTTTTTAGAACAAAGTCGGAGAAATCCATTTCTTGTTTATCCGAATATAATGATGAGATAAGGGAAATCGGAAGCAGCAGTTCCAGGAGGCAGCTTTGCATGGGTTTGTTTAGCTTTCCATAATTTTTTTATGAAGAGTCGAGTCAACTGTTGTGATGTCAAAGTTGGGCCAACCAAAAGTATAAAAAGAAGGTAGAAATTTGGATGAAAGTAATGCGGTATGTGTCAAATCCAGAAGTTTTCCCCCGCCTTGTTCTTCTTGCTAGTAAATGGATAACTCGGAGAGGAAGTTGAATTAGGTTAGGAAGGGAAATAGAAAAAAAATGCGAGAGGAAAATTGGAAAAGGGGAACATTAAATTTTGTTCGTTTTCAGCTTGACATGACTTTTGCATTCAGATATAAAATTTGTGATCTGTTCCGTTCTACCATTTCCTTTTCCCAGTGCGACGAAATTCACCATCTTTCACCCACTTTGTTGGTAGAAAACAGGGCAAAGTAGAGTTTCAAATTTGTCTGGATACGCGAAACACACACTCTCCGACTTACTTGCACATTTGATTGGGAAGTTGACAATTGCATTATGCGAATTGGGTTAGAGTAAAAAGTGTGAAGTTGGGTTGGGATTTTAAAATGGGAACGTAAATTCGAAATAGATGCTTAAACCAATGTAAACTTTCGACCCATTCCCATTTGTATCTGACGAAAAGTCTATTGAAGCCTACAACGTTCAGACAAATGACAGCATAACAAACTAAAAACTCTTTCTTTCTTGAACCTTTTGACCTAATCAATGTGCTGCATCGAAAACAATAAAGAATCTCGTTGTAATTATTCAACAGCATTAATTGTCATTGGAATTCGTGAAACTTTCTATTTAAAAAGCTTCATATTATTAGTACGTGCTTCCTGATGCTGCAGCCAAGTTACAAACTTTCACGGAGAAATTCATTAGCTGCTAAATGAAAACTGATGGAATTGGCAAACGATAAAAAAGAGAGGAAAGGTACAAGCTGAGCCAGCAATTTTAATGCTGATATTTCACGGAGACGTAAACAAACATGTGGGTAGAGAGACCCCTTTATATAAATATACCTGGTATGTTATACCATTCTATTCACAAGTGTATAGTTGTCACGAAAATATTTGTGGAATGTCTTTGTGTACATTTTTACACATTTTGCTTTTTAGGTGCACTTGAAACCTTTTTTCTTTTGTTCCAAGAAAATATGGGAAAGGGACACATAGCAAGTTGCCAACATAGTTAGCATCTCGCTGTCATGAGTACTTTAGACTTTCTTTTGAAAAAAAAAAGTTTTCAGTGACTAGAGCTACATACATACCCTCAAGTTTATATTATATTTGCCATTCCAAAATAAGTTTGGTTGGGAGTGCGCCTATCTTGTCCTAAAAGCTAGAGCAATATAAGCGTGAAATCTACATAACATTGATTTTTCTCTATTTTCTTTCCATTCCTAGTGGAATACAAGAGAGAAAAATCCCAGTCGGAAAAAAATCATCACCACTTGGAAGACGAGACTCTGTTGTTATATTTTTTGGAGAGGAGAAGAATAGTAGGAAATGGGTAACGCAATGTAATAAGACGTGCCGACTTGAGTGTGGCTTATATGTATATTGAGGAAATTGTAGGACGGCATTGTCGGCATTCAACATTACCTTTCCCCACATTACTGACACATTCGGAAAAACAGCTTTCTCCTCCAGTGTAAATAACTATATTTATCCCAAAGTATGTTCTGCCAGAGAGAGAGAGCCAGATGCTGGTGTGCCATATGAAAAAGTTAGCATTATTATTCCGAGATTCAAGATGCATAAAACGTTCCACATTTTCAAGAGGGATTCATTTCACAGCCCAGCATCAATGTGAGTGTGTATGAAGCCGCCAGTTTGCATTCTCCATTCAGTTCCCAAAAATAAGGAAACTTGGGTAGAATGTAAAACTTACATGAATGCATAATCTAACGGTGTTCTTTTCCATGCAAATCCTTATATATTTTTCTGGTGAAAACGTTCACTCCCTATGATCGTTATAATCCATCCATCTACTCTACAATTCACAATAGAAAAAGTGGTGGTGCTGGTCGGTCGGTTTTGGTATTGGGATTTTTAGTGTGTTGAGTCGAAGCCTCTCCAAAAAATTTCAATTTCAGCATATCATTATAATATATACCGGGATTGTGTTGGAGTGGCAAGAAGGCAACAAAGGGAAACCGGCTACTTTTTCGCATCAGATCACTTACTCACAATATATCTTAGCCTTTCCTACACACATTTCGCGTTAGTCAGCCAGCTTTAATTCATTTTTGTCTGTAAGTTCACAAAGAGAGTATTTTTGGAGAACTGTTGGTATACACATGTGTGCAAATGCTACGTCCGTCCGTGTGGCATTGTGTGACTAGGTCTATCCCATTTTCAACTTGTGTTATCACATCAGCTCCTTCAAAAAAAAGTTGTTGCGTTCCTTCTTTTTGGTTTTTCTTGGCTCAGCAAGAAATGGAAGATAAGTTGAAATGGCGAAATGGAAACTTTACTCCTTGTTTACTGGAGTATACAGATTGGAGTGACGGGACAGGAAATGCGAAGAGCATAGCACAAGAGAGATGCAGAGCTAAAAAGAGTTTTCTTAGAGCAACCCATAAATATTGGAGAAGAACCCTTTCCAACCATCGGTCCATGTCCACCAAAAGTATTTTTCTTGTTGTGCTGCTATTGTATGCTGTGGAGTTGAGTTGTACGTTGCCCAAATAATGGAGCTCGTGTTATAATAAGGGCATTGGTCTGTGTAGTATTTGTCCATGCATCTTTCTTCTTGTGACTCTCTTCCACTTTCATAATAGCATCCGGTCTCAGCTCTCTGTTACATGGTGGAAATATTTCCAGTCGGATCATCAGAGTGCAAACAGGAGCAGTAGTGGTATGGCAGCATCATCCCATTTGAAAAACACATCTTTGTGTTCGTTATAAGATGTGGATTGTGTTGTGTAGCGTAATCCTTGCCAAGTGTGGCAGTAGCTGGAGGTTGTAAAGCTGCTGGAGAAAAAAAAGGAATGGGATGAATGCTACTCCTGCTCCTGATGTTGGTCTCAGTGAGTAAAATGAGCGAAGCAATGCAGCAGAGGAAAGATGAGCATTCTTTATCGCTCCTTATCCATCCTTTCACGACGAGTAGTAGTGGGAGATGGGAAAACCTAGCCATTTTAGAGCAAAGAAAAGAAGAAGTCTTGCCTTTCTGGTCACAATGCAATTCCTTCTTTGTACACCATCGACGTAAGCACAAGCAACAAAAAGTCTCACCAAACACAGTAGACTCACAAAAGAAAAGTCTGTCTTCCTCCTCCAACTCACATGCTCACTTGCATCATGGTGAAAACCTCTTGGCTCTCTTCCTTTGAGCAAGCTCGCATCCCGAATCCACAACACGCGCTCAGTTGTTGTACCCAGCTCTACTTAAACTAGAGCGTCAGTCGACTCATGCTACAGGGAAAGTTGGGATGATAATGTAGAAATTCTAGAATGTGTGTAGTTAATGGCTTTATACTACATACTAAATAACTATGTGCCACAAAGAAACATTTTATATGAGTATGAACTCTATACTTCACTTTTGATTTTCATACTATTTTATATGCATATCCCACTTCTTTTCCTGCTAGCAACATATTATCCTATCGTATTCCACTGAAATGACACAATCTTCCGTACTTCAATCCTAGCCACTTGTCTCCTCGAGGAAAGAAGCCAGACTTCCAGCCAGACGGTGGGATCTCTAGTCAGCTCTCCTCCGCGAATAAGCAAGCTTTGCAAAAAAAGAAATTACGTAGTGAAAGAGAAAGTGGTAGTAGACGAGTAAAGAAAGAAATCTCTCGTGGATTCATTCCCTATCACGATTTGCATCACATGCAAAAAGAAAAAATAGACTCCTTTCCCTTCTCTCTGGAACTGGTGAAGCATGAGGAATGCAATAAAAATAGATGTTTGGAAGTGAGAGGTACAAGTCGTAAAAAAGAGTGGAGGCGGAGGCCTTCACATATTTCCTTTAAAGTCGGGTGAGTGTTGCTACTTCTTCGGCAAGTCAAAGCCAAGCTAAGCCTCTTTAAGAATATGGGTGTGAGTCAAGTGATATTGAGAGATATCGAAGGGAAATTGTAGTACATAACATAATACTAGAGCACACCACCAAAACCAGATTTCGATATTCCCTACTCTTTATAAATTCCTTTTTATTTTATGATATTAGCGAGTACTCATTCATAACAGACGTGTTTGCTGTTGTGACTCTGTGAATTTAGCTGGGCTCCTTAAGATTTTGAGGAGTAACGCATCCACATCCAGCTTAGAGTTCGACTACCCCATTCTATTTTGTGGAATTCAACAAAATATAAATGTAAACGATGAGGGGAAAAACTACCAAGCAAAAACAGCTTACATAATATAAACACAGTCTGGACTCATTTTTTTGAGCGGCTGCAACATAGATTATACATTTTGGAATAAAAAATATCACTTCTTCCACAACCAATATATATTTCAGGCGGAAATTTCTCTTTCAGTGGAAAAGCTTCTGGGGTAAAAAAAACACAATATTAATGCACAGTCTCACATCTTCATCCATTTTCCTGCTTTAAATTCTGCATTTCCCTCTTGCTAAGGCATATTCCATGTAAACTTTGTTTTAATAATTGAGAACGTGGATTTTTATCTTCATGTGTGTTTGTTTCCTCCTTCGTTTCCCTTTTATTTATTAGCACCCGAAACGGAAGTTATTTTTGGTGGAGCCCGAGTGGAGGAGGCAGAACAAGAGTAATCGCTCTCCGTTGCTGTTTCAGATTAAAAATATATGTCGAAAATGGGGAGTGGAAGGAAAGCCAGTCCCAGAACCATTTATCGCACCTCGCATTTATATACACATTTTGTTCATCTCTTTACAACTAGAGTCTTCTTGTAACGAACTGAATATTATATAGAATGCGTGCATGCAAAAGGAAAGTTGGTGGTAGCGTAAAGATGAAGAGTTTGGTGGCTAATGGAATCTTGCAAAAACGTAGACAGTAGAAAAATGTACTGACTAAGCAAAAAGACATGAACTAAGCCTCCTCCTTCAGCTGATCATCATACAATATAGTGCTGCTAGCAATGGGCTCCCACTTACTAATACAAAAAAGAGGGAGGAAGGTAAAGGGCTTGTGTGTGCTCTAAAATATTAAAGGGGTAATAATACTAAATATAATGGGACATCCATTACCACAATACGTGTGCAATGTGTAATTTCTCCAGTCTACTTTCTCCCACATTGAGTCGCCCCAGCAGGGCTGGTGTGTGCGCAAAAATGTGTAAATCCTTTATAGGCTTTTAGGGTCTAGTCATGTAGGTGAATAACCTTTTTTGGGCTACCTCAAAATATAAAATCCTTTTCAGTCGTTCGACTAGCGGATCAACTTCAAAATGGTTGGATATCAGTATACTTCTTTCTCACTCAGATCTTTTTGGGGCTAT
Organism: Orchesella cincta; assembly: GCA_001718145.1. NCBI lineage: Eukaryota > Metazoa > Arthropoda > Collembola > Entomobryomorpha > Orchesellidae > Orchesella > Orchesella cincta. The sequence goes on along the minus strand of LJIJ01000301.1, from coordinate 44,500 downwards.
AACGTAGATGAACATACTCTAAAAGACTATGTGTTGAATACTCCGGTTATTTTGGAAATTGGGGTACTTCCTGCCTTCAGGTTCTATTGTTGCCTTCGTCAGCAATCCAAACTGGATGAGTAGGCAATCCTGTTTTCATCCAGATGTGTTTTTGTCGCCTAAAACTTCCTTTGGAGAGAAAAAAAATAAGCAAAAACTAATTTGCAATTTCTTGCTAAATGTTTAGCTCATAAATGGGAACTACTGACATGGAAAAAACAGGGAAGAGAGAAACTTGAGTGAAAATGAAATTTCTTTCAAAGTTGCTACACACATTCCTCCTCCAAGTCACCATCTGTTTCAAAGTTTCTCCGAGAATGGAATTCAGTTGGGAGCTCATTTCAACCGAGAAAATTGGGAGCCCAAGAATTTTTAATGCTGTACGTAGACAAGTCCCGTCTGCCTTAGTTTCCTTGATTTTCCTCTTGTGATGTGGAAACGGGATGAAGCAAACGGTTGCTAACATACCTGAAACTGTGTTGCATGAAATGAATGTTGCAGACCAACAGAAACTCTACGAAAGCATCCGCTTGGGGACTGGAACTAGCACACAAACATTATGTTAAAAGAGAGAGTCAAAGTTGAGGATTTCTGCACTCCCATTCACATCACATCAGCAGTGGCACTGAGGCAGAAAACATTCCAAGATTTTTCCTAATTGACGCAAAGCCCATTTCCATTTTCACAAAGAATCAAAAGAAAACAGGGAGTGAAAGGGAAAAAGATAATACCAATCGATTTTCTTCAAGTCATCCTATCTCTCAGGTAGTGGATATGTCGTACACATACTACATACATACACAGTCCACAAGAGCATCACTTTTATGGCTTCCAATTTCATCTCCACCTCTGTTTGTAACACACATTAAATACCATCATTGTCCTCATAATAACCCAGAGACACAGTGAAACAGAGACAAATACAGCAACGTCAGTTTAGATTTTTGTACCTCGTCACTCTTCAAGAGTGAGAAAAATTGTGGGCAAAATAAGAGCCAGCAAAAAAACAGAGTTTAGAAAGGAAAAACATAAAAGAAATGAGTGTAGACTTCCATGTTAAAAAACAAGAGCGTGGCTCACACTCAACTCGAGTAAAAAGTGAAGTAAAGTAAGTAAGTAATGGAGGACAGACAAGGATTATGGCTTTGGATTCTTTTGGTTTCCTGGACTTAAAAAAGAATCTTACATTCGCGTGGAGCTCCCTACAAACTTGCAGTCTACGCTATTTTGCGGCTACACATACATTCAACGTGGGTGAAAGAGAGAAAAGGTAGAAAAGCTAAAGCTGGGGCTAGACGGCAAGCTAAGCCGTTACATTTTTCTTTTTGTTACTCTCTCACTCTCTATGTGCGTATGGTTTGGATTCATATGCTGCAAAAAATGTACATTATATCATATTTATCTCGGAGCAGATATCCTCCTTTTTTGCCATCTCATTTTTACTCTGAGCTTATGACTTGAGAAACAAGAAATATGTGACCATGGAGACAAAAAAGTTTTGCTTTTAAATCGTATACTTGTTACTTTTATGTGATCGGTTTCCCTTTGGACAGGGACGCTAGCCAGTGAAATTTTTGGGCTGGAGAAAGTACAAGATAGTATGTGTGTCGTCTGTAGTAGAAGGCAGACTTTCATCTCATCTCCTTTCACACTGACATTGACAGAGACCACAGCCATTCCTTTTGAATGTTGAATGATGAACATAATTTAAACATAAACACGATGTTTAGTACCCAAAATGCACTTTAGTAGTCCAACCACTGCACTGATGTATGAGATGTGGAGCTTGGCTATTGCAGAAAATGTGAAGGCGGAAGACATCAGTTTTCGTAACTACTCCAATCCAAGTAGCCATCAGTGGAAAGTGAGTGAGTAGAGTTGTCTTGAGATGCATAAGTACGTACATGATTTTCTCTACCCAACTTTTCTTGTTGAGACAAGCAGAGAGGGGGATGCTGGGGAACCGAGTCAAAATAAACCTCAACTTTTGTACACAAGCTGAGAAAAAACTTGGTTCTGAGGCAGCTCAGTTTGCCTGTAATGGGAGAAATTGTTTGGCGCCTGCTTTCTACCATTTCGGATATTGGAGACGGCTATTTTGTGATTATACTTTGCTGGTATGGTGGTGATGTAGTTGTAGTCGGGTGTAGAGCCAAAAAGTGAACTTTTTTGGAACTCCTCTACATATACAGCACTCATTCCCCTTTTTTACTCTCCACCGCTCCAGAACAGAGATATGAAAAAGAGAAATAACCCTTCTTGTTTTTTCCTCCACAATAATTTCAGATTTAGCAGAGAGGGAGCTGAGACAGATGACGAGTCTCCCGCATAATATACAACAACACTAATGAACCTGAACAATGCTGTTTTTTATACTTTATACAACCATGTGATTTAGAATTTAGAAATAAAAATTCCCCCAAAGTTTCCAAAAAAATCATCTCACTCGTTTAACATTATCATAGGCAGCAGTTAAACTCTCCCTTCTTAACTTTTTCTCTGGCTCTCGCCTCTTGCGCCCCTCTCCTCTCGTCATCATGTCATATTTTTTTTAAATCACAGATTTTCTCTGTTCTTCAGCCCGAATCCATGGTTAAAACTGTAAATACTGTGTGTATGCAAAACTTTTTTTATATAAAAAGTAGGAAAAAGAGTATAAACTTTCCGAGTCAAACCAAAGCGAGATGATTATGAATTCATTCATATGGAATGAGAATAATAACTGGGAAGCAGGATTGTTCCTAGAATTTCAAGTTGGGAACAATAAACCAAACTCCAGCCCGAGTTGGCTTGCCTTTCCCATCAAATTTCCAACATTCACTCAAACAATCAAACGGGAGGTTGGATAGAGATCCAAGTTTTGATTCTCTTCAAAGGTTAGCCCCATGATCACCATCGCATTACTTTGCCATCAAAGTGATTACCATTCTTGGGTCGTTCTCTCCCCAAAACTGCAACTTTCCTTTCTCAGTGAAGTTAAGGTTGTTGGCGTGGTTGTCGCTACTTTAATTTCTCTCTTTTGTCTTTACACTTGGAATAGAAATTCTCGACTCCTCCTCCAGAATGTTTGGTATGCGAGGGCGCTTTCATTGTCAAGTTTTTGCTGTCACACAAAATGACGAGGCTAAGTTGACACACGATGATTTCTGTGTTTACTTCCTCAATTCTAGCTCACTTTTATATTTAAAGAAAGTTCTATGATGGTAGGAAAATGATATAATGACGGAGAATCTGCAGAGGTTCATATATACATTATCCAACGTCAACATACTTTGTCTCTGTGGTAGCTAAGATTTCACTCCGATATGACGATAAAATAGAGAAAGAAGAAAGGAAATTATAGCAGACACACATCAAAGGTATAGGAGCAAACTATGAGAGTAGTGGACCGACCCTCTCTCATGTCCTTCCTCATCTTACTCAACGAATCGTCCCAACAGGCGCAGCTACTTACGTGAATGATAATGCCAATGTAGAGAAATCTTTATCGAATTCCCATCTGATATCTGGAGAAGTGATGTTGAATTGCATGCAGCAAGTCGAAAACATTTTGGTTCATCAACCATATTATATAAATAGCAAAATGAAAGCTTGAGAAGATATTCCGTATGAAGTAGGGAGAGTCAGGAGAGGAAAAGAAAGATGGGATGACTGGCACAATACAAGGGAAGAAGTCTATGGGAAATTAAATTGTCAACAGAGCAAGTCGTTTCATGATGATGACGATGATTCCTTCTGTCTTAGAACAAATCGAGATAAGTTTTTGCAGGGATAGAAACAAGCGTGTATCATTGTAGAGGGGCAAGAGTATAGTATCCGACAAAAGTCAGTTAGTTAGGAACAAAAGGAAAAAGAGTGAGGATAGAACAGTCCATTCAGTGAATATTCCCATTCCTTCACATCACTTTTGTGACGTGAGTAACTATCCCTCACATAAAGTATTTCCGACTTCCATCCCAAGAAATAACAGCAGCAGAGACTGGTGATGGAAGGGGAAAAGGTAAACGTGGAATGTGGTAGCTACAAGCTACATCCAAGAAATGGTTTCTTGTTCAGCTCAATGATGGTTCGTTGCACAAAAATCCCAGCAAGTTTCACTCAACCCTTTTTGTTGAAGGAAAGAAACGTTGAGAACTCATCATTTTGATGGGATGCGGTGGTGGTAGCCATAATTTTCTGCTTTGTGCGTACCTAACATATTTAATTCATATGTGTGTTCCGTTCCAATTGTTGAATTTGTAACTCTCATCTTCCACTTCACTCCTCACTTTCTCCCACACACACTTTCTTCCTGAGAGGAGTAAGGTGATGCAATGTGAGGTGATGTTGAGCAAAGATGAAGGAGCAGAGCTGTTTCCTCCTTGTAAGAATATAGTAGCACTCTCCAGCCTTCAATAAAAATTTGTCTCTCTCACTCATTCGCGCCGTTGCCTCCATTCTCCTCAAACAATTGGAGAGATGAGAGGAAAATAAAGGAAATATGTGAACATTATGGTGTAAGCAAACCTTTCTCACTCAAGAGCTTGCTCCACACTCTCACTCTTCACTCTCTCATCCCATCGTAAACTCTTTCTTTCGACATCTCATCTTATGTCAGTGCTTCAGTTCTGGCTGCCAAAAAATATTCCACGCCACTTGGCGTTTCATTTACTCCGTTCCATTTAACTTGTAAAATGATTACTAGTTCAGAAACACGTTAAAACGGATGCGAATTGGATGAACGTGCTGTTTCCCGAGAAAAATATATGAAATATATAAATACACATCTCACTTCTGAGAACGACAAAAATTCAGCAAAAAAACTTATTTGGTTTCACGTCTACGTGCAAAAGTTGTAGGTATACATGTATGAAACCTAGTCAAAGCTTCATTTTCGGAAATTTTCCATGGTCTGGTTACCTATCATCAGCATCCTTCCTTAGTAGCCTTCTCGGGTGGTCAAACTACTTTGCCATGGAAAATGTGCTCGTATATCGTTAACAAGCTGAGAAAACAGTCGCTAATGTCATCCTCGCGAAATAAGATAAGAACGCAAATGCGAACTGTTCCCATTTCTAGAGGAAAACATTGTGCTCCAAAGGAAGATGACTGCCTCTGTTTCCCATCAGATCGGGGTTTAGCAAGAGACTACATTATGCAATCGTTATAAAATCCCATCCATTTTGCAACTCTGGTCGAGTAAAAGTTTACAATTCAAAGCAGTCCATTTACATATTCAGTCACCAGAGCTCAAGTCATTTGTGCTCATTTTTATTGGCAATTTAGGCTCATGTGGGTTTGGAGTTTGTCTGTACAGTTATGGCTATGCCACCAACTAATAAATAGGGAACAAGGGAAAGCGTCCCCGTTCTTGGAATCACCACAGAACGTTAAACGATGGAAAATGAATGGGATATACATATTTATGTGTGCTTAACTCTCGGTGTAATGTCATGCATATTAGAGCTATCTATCTCCCTTTTGTAACGCTGTTCACTCTGCTCAGTCGCGTCGTTAGGCTGATGTTACGGTTTGTCACTTGAAAGCTGCTCTCGCTTCTCCATATGCTCATATGAGGAGCTGTATTGACTACAAAGTTTCCCTGTTTGAGCACACTTTAATACAAAAATTCCAAAGAAAGAAGGGAACCGTTGAGAATGACGAGGATGAGGCTGTTATTGGTATCTACATATATAACTACACATGTGTCTATACAAACTCAGTGTAATAGCTATAGGATGCGTGCCGCACTACTGCACTTGTGTAACAGGAAAATCTGCACAAAAGACAAGTGGAATGAAAATGTGTGAGGGAAGAGCACGAAATTATATGATGTGATGCGGTACCCTCCACCCATGAAAATGAGTGGAGCAGAGCGAGTGAAAACATACACAAAAGTTTCTCTTTTTTTTGTCTTATATCATATAATAAATGGGGCCGACACGGTAGACGACTCGTCTCTCTAGCACATCAAATATAAACGAGGTTTGACAAGGGTAAGCAAATAAATCGTTTATATTTTATGGCTGGTGCAAACTTTCTCTTGCTTTCCCCTCGGCTCCATTCTCATCGCAATCATTGTCATCCTCATCATCATGAGGAAATAGGAATTCTCACAGTTACGTTGAAAAGAAGAAAAGAGAGAGAGATAACTAAAAAAATGTACACGAGCCATGTCCATTAAAAGGATCAACGAATTTTCCTTGAAATTTTTAGTACTCTCTTGGAAACAATCTCCAGCAATATAATTTTTTCCCTACGTAACCACCATTCATAGATGCGATGTAACTTTCCAAACTTTGAAACGAGGATGGAGCCTAGAATGCTGGTGGTGTTGCTTTGGTAGTGGTTGGAAAAGTGTAACAGTTTGCAATAATAGATGAGCTCCAACTAGAGTACACACCATCAACCATCCTGAATTGAACATTGCATGATTGCATGGCCATCACCAACACGAAGCATCAAATATACAACTCCGCATTGAATCAGCCGACGAGTAGAGGCTTTCTTTAAATCAGGGCAGAAGAGAGAGAGAGAAATACGATGAGCTATATTAGTTATACATTTTGATAAATTTTGTAGTACAACAAATCATGACACAATGGAAGGTGAAAGGAAATAACTTTTTCATCATGCAAGACACGTGCTAAATCTTTGATGATGATGATGATGACGATGATGATAGTGTTGTATTAGCGAAGCAAACTTTCAGTTCTTCATCCAAAAATAGCCAGTTCTTGGGAGTCTTTTAAATGTTTCATTTTTAGTAATAAGTTTTTCGATACAATTTCCACACAAGGCTCCCTACTTTAGTCACTAATAAATTATATGAGTTCGGTGCTACATAACATGCAACCGTACTTAAGACTGTTGCTGACTACCCGAAAGAGAAAGTTCAAAACAATAAATGCAATCAAAGAATAACACAAAAAAAACTTTCAGACTTTTCTATTCTTTTCGCCTACACTCACCACATAAAAGCGCTACTTCCTTGAGGCTAGGTTTTGGTCGTATTTGCTTTTGCCTCAACTTCCTACCATCATATTAGCGGTATGAATTGTATCTACAATTTCTTGTTTAGAAGAGTATTTTCTTGGGATATATTTTTTCCACTTTCATCCTTTCGCTTTGTACATCTCGTTTGACTGTTTCTTTCTTTTTTCTTCCTTAATTCCATCTTTGTGGAATGGGTGCGCCGTGCAAACGCAAACCAGGTCAAAAAACGGGAGTGTAAAGCCGGCGATGAGTCCACATCGAAGGATTCAGCAGGAGGCTTGCTATATTCCTGGAATAATGAGCGCTATTTTGTATCATCATCTTGTGAGTTGCATGGTGTGGCTTTTTGAGCTCTTTCCTCTCCCTGTATCTATTCATGGTAAGTAGGCGGAAATACAAATAAAAATGTATGCAGATGTGTAGAGCACGTAGATACAAAGAAATATCCAGAGCTACACCACACCAGATACCACAATGCCGCTGCATGCATCACTAATGGTGAGCAAATAACGGCGGAGGATTTACTTCGCTTTTGAGAAACCAGAACCACTGAAAAAAATAATGAAAGTGGCATGCTCGTGGTCTGTGAACTGTGGAAAAATGTAAGAAACGCAGAACAAATCCAGCTCGTTTTTTTAAAAGAAATCGCGATTACATATGTGTGTGTTTGCACCATTTTTTTGTTTTCGTAAAAACTAACCATTTCTAGCAGGGGATAAAAGGATGAAACGATCTTAAGGTTTTTTCTCTCTCCAACATAAATATGTATTGCTGCATCTGTGTAGTGAAGAGTTGTCGACATGGTCATCCCATTTCTTTCTTCGATTCCAATATCCATTTCACATTTAGAGTCAACAAATAGCATTGGTTGAGTAGGAAACACAGCCCGTGTACATACAAATACATATGCCAATTGTGTCTTTGGAGTTTACAGGAAAAGGGCAATGTGGTTTTCTTTGTTTGAAGACAAATTGAACCCACAGAAGAAAATATTGGGTTGGCTACAATTCCAATAGGATCTGTTATTCTTTTGCTGGTCCACTTCAGTCCAGCTAGCAATCGAAACCCGTTGTTGCTAATGACAGTATTGTTCTTGTTTTAATCTTACTGACTCTGTCTTTTCCTCTAAATACTTCCGGTGAAAGGGTAGCGCCAATCTGCTCAAGCTGATATACTCTCCACTGCTGAGTTTATTAGGGTAAAAAAAAGGAGCAGGACAAGACAAGAGACTGTGTACAAAAGGCGAAGCAGCTGTTGTCATCAGGATCATCGCATGAGCAATTCCACTGTGCAACTAATAATCGAGGAAATGGGAGAAAATTGAGCTCACTAACTGTGTCACTGAAACTCATCTTGTCCTCATATCTTTTCACGTTTGCAAGAGACTTTGCTTTCAGCTTTCATCAGCATCAAATTGTCATTTGAGATGCTGTAGCAGGATTGCCATCTTGAGAACTCATATTTTGGAGACAGGATCCAATGTCCTGTGCTCAAATTTATATTGTTCTAGTAAGCCCTCATGAATGTATGTATGGCCAATACTAATATATACGTACATCAATACAATATGGTCGACTTATAGGCTAAATCTACAAAAAGAGCAGTGTTCTTTTTGTCTACCAGCAGCGTAGATATTTACAATCCGAGGATTTTTTCCATACTGATTTTATCTTTCCTTTTCATCGTGACTCCATTACAGCTCCAACACAATTCCAACGAGCAACGTTTTATTTGCTGGTCCCCCACCCACCAAAAATTTAGAGAGTGACAGGTAAAGTGTCCTTTACGAGGATTATACAACAAAAAACGTTCTTCTTTGTTCGCACGGAAATTTGTGGTAGCAGGGAAGTACTTAAAGGTTAAAAAAAGGAATGTGATTGGTCGAGCGGAAGAAAAACCTAGAGAATTCAGAAAAATGAAAGATAAGGAGGAGCACGTAATTTGTTTGTTAAGGCACAACACTCGATACTTGAGAGTCCACTCTATACTGTCTCTGCCCACCGATACTGCCGATACTACCAAGTTTCTCAACCTTTTTTGTATGCTCCTCAGCGTGTATTATTCCCGATTTCCTTATCCGAATCTGTTATTCACCTTCGTTAAGTGGAAAAGTGCTTGAAGGATATGTTGTGTTTGGAATGATTATGACTATTACAAGGTAATGTTTGCTTACTCCTTTCAATCAATGAAATACTAGGAGTGGCAAATATAGACAGGTTTGAGCAGAGGATATGGTATGGAGGTGGTTGAACTGCTGTCTTTATCTTGCTGTTCTCTACAAATATAGGGATATATAAGGTACAAATAGTAGACCGGCTCTTAGATAGATGCGGTTCAAATAGCGCCGTAGTTCTCTCCTCAGAAAGTATGTCGCCAGAGAAGTGGAGCAATGTGTTCTATTACGAATTTCTGGTAATTTTCATGGTGATAGTAAACGTTTGCCTAAAATTGCAAGGAATGGGCGTCTTTGTCTAGAATGCTTGATGGGCGTGTCTGGCAATTAAGATCATTGCTCAGTTGCAGTAAAACTGGGCCGATAATAAAAGAGGAGAGAATTACACACGAGCGTCGTCGGAACAACGAAAGTCATAGAAATACATCCTGTAGGTATACATTATAGTCTATGGTACTAATTTGAGAACAGGAGTGACACAAGTACAATCGCTTTGGGAGACCTTCATTGTAACGACCGCCACTCTATATCTACCCAGTAGCGCGGTTTAAAATATGGGAATGGGTCGGGTTTCATTCTCCCGCCCTCTCTTCAACTGCTCTTTACACTGTCTAAACTCATCTTCAACATAATTTATAAATTTTAATTGGTCAATCGGAATTCCTCAGCCGCCCGGAAATACCATATAGAACATGGCAAAGAGGGCTCATACACAGGAATTTTGGATTCGCTGGAGCCGTAAAAAAAAGGTTCTTCAAAACCGTTATTCGATAGCAATAGATAACCCATACAACGGTGACTTTTTTTGGCGATATTTTTGAAGACCTATGCGTAAAAAACTGACGTAGAAACGAATCCGCATGCAAAGTTTTGAACGCTGGCGCCGTAGTTGCAAAACAATTCGAATATTTATGATTTTGTATTTTTCCGGAAGCTTAGCAGCATCTATATTTTTGAAATGCCATAACCTTTGGCGTCTGATGTCAAATAAATTAAAGACTATACATCTAACAAATCATATATACGAGTAGCTTTCTTGCATACATCCAGTCCTGTGCACATATAATAGAGTACAATAATATCATAAAAACGGTAGTCCCCGAATGAGTCGTTTCGTGAGTATGGCGCACTCGATGTGCATAGTTATTAATGTTACTTCTTGGCGGCTTTTTAGGCTCACAGCACAATCTTAAATGATGATCTGCAACGCCCGTACATCAATGTTGGTGCTCCAGCGTTTATATATATGTGTGGGAGGAGGGATGCAATATAAACCACATAGGCGTCACTTAGATCTTTTGTGTTAAGATATTAAAAGCACGAATAGATCATAGATGGCGTTAGACAGTCTCATAAGGAGGCTGCATGGTTTTGTGGCAATTCTTTGCTCAACACAAGCATATCATGCATTTAACAAGTGTCCTTCATGTAGGACTGGCGAGACTGTATGCTGGTGGTGCAACTTACTCCAGCCCTGTAGAGTATTGTCGACATGTTCTGACGGAAAATTTCTTATGATCATCGATAGAGTACTTATGTATACCAGTTTGTTTTCATATTTACGTTTTAGAATGTCGACCCAACTTGGTGCATACTGTGAGATGTATCGTTCCTTATATTTTTCGTAAGCAATTGGATAGTTTTTGACAAGCCTACAAGATTCGTTTTAATAAGGAAAGCACTTAAAAAAGTATCTTATGTTGTTACAATCTAATTCAGACATATATTAAAGATATGGTATTTCTCTAATTAAGTGTAATAGGGGTAACCAATTTGGCTATTATTCCTTACTAAATTACTCAATTACGCATGTTTACATTGTCGACATGATGGTAATGGAGATGATGCTGGAGTGAAATGAACAAAGGCTCTTTGGATGTGACTCGAATTCTGCTGCGTAAGTCTGGAGGCAGTTGAGAGTATTATTATGAAATCAGGAGAGATCCCCATTTTATTTAGTTTCCAAATGCATCAGTTTTGTCATCATTATATAAAATACATGATGATGATACAGAAAAATGAGAACGTATTTTATTCTATGACAAATAATATCATCTTTAGTGAATATAAGGAAGATAGTATTACTTTATTACCCATTTTATTTAGGTAAACTACTCCCAATGTTTTTAAAAATATCATTTTTATTACTCCACATCATGAGACTAAGCGACATCATTCTTTCAAGTGGAAGGAGAGATGACAACGAAGATGATATTATTCATGCTTTCATTCATCAAGTATCACACCAAACTCACGCCCACCATCATAAAACTGTTAGAGATGACGAGTATTTTGTAATATGACTCGGAAAACGTAAAGAAACAAACTCAGCATAGCATTTACTTACTATTCAGTCAGCGGCTTGGTTGCTGAAAGCTGAAACCTAGTCAAATTTTTGTGGAGGACGCTTTTACCAATCCAACGTATTACTTACTCAAAATCGGAGTGACATAGGCAAGCCTGGCCATCAACACCAACAAAAATGTTGGTAGTATACATCCATCACTAGTAGTATGGTTATAGGCGGAAATTTGAGAGCGTAATTCTTTTATTACTTGCTGACACTTCAGTTTTTCTCCGCTCTCCCACTCTCATTTTGCCTCATTTCCGTTTGCATCGTTTACCATCACCAAAGTAAGCTATTTGATGAAAAGATATAAGATGATATGGTGTTGCTGGCGCTAATAGTAATGTAATATGAAGAATATTAAGTTATGGTTGTGTTCTGTCATTTAAACTTATTGTTGGCAATATTTTGCTCCTTCTTTCCTTCATACACACTATTAAATTTGTTGTGCTGACAGTTCTTTACTCACTCCCCTTTCAACTCCTACTTGGAGGAGACAAGAAGACAGTGTAGAGTGTGGCATATTTTTCTTGGCAAAATCATTGTAGTATTTACGCATGATGGGTGTGCAAATTACTTCAATAACTTGGAGTGAAGAATGCATGAAGGTTCGTTGTGTGAATATTTGTTTCTTAAACATTTTGACAACCGGTCCAATTATTTATTCTTTTTACATCTAATCGATATAACTTAATATTTAGATTCGGTAAAAAATATCTGCTGTCGTGATACTCGCTCAAATGGTTTCTTCTTTGATTCGCTTACATTTCAAATGTAAAGCTATGAAACCTGTTCAGCTTTTTTAACGGATCAGCTCAGCTACGCGGTTGAGTTTGTACACTACGTCTGTGCATACTTATATGACCAATTGACATGCTCATTGATCCTCGAAGGAAATTCTTATCTTAAATTTGTTTAACTCATTCTCTTCCGAAATTAGGAAGCGAGCTATCTGTTATCTTAATGCTCGACATTCATCTCATCAGCCAGAAATAGTTGATAGTAGATGGAATTGAGTGAATAGAGAAGTTTTTGGTCTTTAATTTTGCTTCCAAAAATGAGAGCCTTTAATCTTTACAATGATTTCCTTTACTATTGCATTCGTCATTTCCCCAGTATCAGCCTACGGCCTATCATTATCATATAAATAAAGTATGCAGCAAAGCCACGCAAGCGGTGCGGTGGAGCAGCAAGGGATCGATTGACCGAAATGAAGGCCTTAATTGAGTCATTAACCATTTTCATTTGGGACTGTTTTTACATAAAAAGCCAATTGACGCTGAAATGTTTTGTAAATACTTTGTGTTATATGGTATTTTAGTATATTGGTGAGAATGGTGAGGTCATTAAGATGGGATATCGCACAAAAAAATCTCATTTTTATATATTTACATTTACACACCCAGGATGATGTCAATTTATTTTGAATGGCATGGAACATCCAGTCATTTGGGTAGTCGGCGACTCCACACCACATGAAATAATTTCCCATTTCTTCTCAATCTCAACATAAAAGATAAATTTATTCGTCGTCATCTCCATAACGCGTAATGAGTGTATGTCTATGCCTATCCAAAATGAGTAGGTAATTTTCACATGCCTTTGACATTTAAAGTCACCATCACCAATGCGCTATTAGATTTTTTTCATTCTGTCTCCATTTCCATTCTATTCCGTATCGATCTCCGGGATCCGAAGGAGGAGTAGAGAGAATGAACGTGCTGTTTCCACATAACTCAAACTTGGGATTGAAATAAAACCTTTGAAAATCCGTTTTTATGGGATTTTCTCGTGGTTTTTTATTACTCACTAGCTCTGCTCTTGCTCCCTTTCATCTGCACAAAATCTCGCTCTGCTATTCCGCTACAATGGAATTGGGTGATGGTAATAGTAACACTAATAATTATAATATAGTAGAGGAACGGAATATGCCAACAAAGTTGTCTCTTTCACAGAGTTGCATAATGTCTACATATGTACATATATCAATGAAGCAGCTCATTTCATTTTTATGAGGATTTAACTCACCAAAAGAGCAAACAAATTGGAGTGGAGAAAACCTCAAACTCACATGATAAAGCTGCAATGCTTCACTAACATTTAAGGAGACGTGCTGCAGTGGTATTGAAAGGCGTATGTGCACCAATTTAAAAACTACTCTTGTTCCTCTTCCGCTATTAAAAAAATAACTTGGTTTTATTGCATTCAATCCTGTCCACATGTAAACCTATAGGGATGCGAATTCCATATGTGTATGACGGCTTAAAAATTGTAATGTAACTAGATTTAATGGTTTAAAGCTTTTTGCGGTTGTAAAGTATTGCATATTATTATAACACATGCTACATTATACTAATTGTGGTGAAAGTCAGCTGGAATGTTTATCATAAAGATTTTGTCATTCAGAATTATATTAAACTAAAGGAATTACACAGTCACACAATTATTAGTGTGAAAAACGTACCTAACTTAGGGTTTATTTGCAACAATATTCAGATGAAATCTAGCTTTTGCAATGAGTCGTGGAAGGAATGCGAGAATCATGCAAGTAATCAGCAGAATACGAACAATATAAACACGCTTCTCATCTCAACCGAGAAGAAGAACAGATTTCAAACCAATTTCAGTCATTTTCTCATTCGATTGGATCGGTGTAATAAATATGCATCAGCACATTACTAGTAGGTACTCTACGCTGCCATTTATTCATCACGGATGAGTTACGCACTCCCAGTTTCCGACATATATGTATAATTCTGCTCTATACACAAATCTCCTGTATAACAAGAGCAGGTCGTAAATACTGAAAATGAAAGTATGTTGCGCATACACAAAAAGCGTCATAAAAAGGTTGTTTGCTCATATTTTTACGCATAGCAAATCCGGCGGATGCGGATGCTGCGAAGTATTATGCTGGCTAAAGTAATACAAAACAAGAACAAACCCAAACGGTGGCTCATGTACAATACACATGGTGGTAGAAAAAGCAATTCAAAAAGAAGGGAAGGGTGTGCATCACCAACTGGAACATCTTCGCTTTACGAATTTATGCTCACCCACAAAAGTCTCAGTTAATGACCTCAGTTTCAGTTACGATTGTACAGAAAAGCATTTCAAGAATAGCATTCCTTTCTTTTCATTTTTTTGTTACAATCACATTCAACACTGTATTCTTGTAGATGGTTAAACAATGCGCATATTTTTATTTTTGTGTTGAGCACGTCGACATCACGTCATCACACATTTTATTTTATTGCTAGTAGCTTCCTACAATATTCATAATGGCTAAAATGGGATCCGAAAAAAGGGATGGAAAATGGGAAAAAAGGATAACAAGATTATGTTATATGGGATTCGACAGCGAGGTAGGTGACGATGATGCCACACACCACGTTATACATTTGGGTCGGTGTGTTAATAGCTTCCATTTACATTTTACCATCGTTTCATCATCACATTTCATTCATTCCGACTTTGTATTACATTTACACATAATGTTGTGTACGTGCGTTGTCAATCGTAAATAGTATTGAGTGTTATGGGTTCAAAAAGAAGAAGAATGGAATGTACCCATTTATTAGTATGGATTCTTCTCCTTTCATCCCAGTAAAATTGTATGAAAATGTTGAGCAAGTCGAGTCGATGCTCTAAAAAAGGTTGTGTTTGGCGAGGACAAAAATGAATGGAATTCTGGAACTTGAGGATACCTGCATGGTACACTACACACACGTCATTCCATTCCTGCCAGATACTTTATTACGTTTCAAACATAGCAGGCTGGAAACTAGAAAGGGAGTGCGTGAGAAGTGCGTAGATGGAAAAAGTGCGTCATTATGCAAAGCTCTTTTCCCACATGTAACGTAACGTAACCTGGGGCTCTACTCTGGCTGACATTTA
Source organism: Orchesella cincta (assembly GCA_001718145.1). Taxonomy (NCBI): domain Eukaryota; kingdom Metazoa; phylum Arthropoda; class Collembola; order Entomobryomorpha; family Orchesellidae; genus Orchesella; species Orchesella cincta. The sequence goes on along the minus strand of LJIJ01000301.1, from coordinate 29,069 downwards.
CAAACAAGTAAAGAAAGCAGTTTCTCTATTCCCACTTTCATCTTCATGCAAAGTTACTTGCAATATGGTAATGGGAACAACCAGCATGCTAAAAAGGAGAGAGAGCGAGATGTACTTTTCTGTTAGTAGATGCATGGGAAAAGGGAAGATTGGAACCAAAGTTGTATGCTTTCAACATGAGCTTGAGTCCGGATGAATAAACGAATGAATGAGTCACTTTTCGCATACCAATAATAAATGACAACTACTTTACATAATACCCATGTACATGTTTCATTTTCCCTTCGTAGCCCAATATACTTTCAATAAATGATGTGCAAAGTAAAGGAGCACGAGCTTCTGATTCTGTTTCCCCCTCTGGTGTCTCTGCTATATATATTTATTCTCAATATTTCAAAGAAGGAGGATATATGAAGGGAGAGCATCAGAGATGAACGGAATGCCATCCTATTTTTTGTTCCTTTTCCCTTGATAAAGCACAAAAACGAGATTGCTCTTGTATTGTATATAATGTGCATTAAGTCAAGTGCACATTTAAAGCTTTTCTTCCCTTTTCAATTCGCCCTTTGTGGGATATCTTGCACTGACATCATCATCGAGATCATAATGATTGTTGAAGAAGAATCTGCTTGGGAAAACATGAAACTTTTTGTGAGTATGAAGAAGTGGAGGGGTAAAAAACACGTAAAAATATACGTGTCTCAACTTGAAACAGTAATAAATATCATGTCATTGCCCTTGAAATCTTAAATATGCATTTATTTTACATGAATACTTGTAGTCCCTTTCCTTTTACATAAAATAGATTTCGACTTGCATTAGTTTTTGAATAAAGGGATAGAAAAGATCCCACTTTTCAACTGAGTTGAACGAGTGCATGTGAGATTTTTACATTTTGGGACGCACTCACAATAATAGTATTTCCACTCCTTTTCATGTTCTGTGTTGTTTCCAACAATATAAGTTCATGGTTATTTCAAACTCACACACACTTGAACTTGCGTAATTTCATGCCACAATGTGCTCATATCGTTTTGCTTGAGAAAGTTGGGAAACGCAATGGAAGTAAAACAGTACAAACTTTTCTTATGATTATTCCTCAGAGATTGCTTTCCAATGACCTTTCTTTTCCTCCTGTAATTCCCCAAATGAATGAAGTTTTGTTGAACAGTTGAAGCTGGCGTTTAGAAACTTGACTACAAAGCAAAGTGGGATTATTCCATCTATTTTCACACTCACCGAAATATGTCCCGGGTCCAAAGCAAACGAAATGTGTGGAGAGAGAATACAACTGTAATAAAAAACGGAGAAAGATTTGGGCTCCCAAAATGTAAAATTGCAACTTGTAAAACATCATGTGTGAGTTGAACATATATGTGTATACGCTACTCTGAGTTATTCTCGCCTCTTTCCGTTCCACAGAACTACATAAGAAAAGATCCCGAATAAAATAGGAAATGGAAGAGATTCCATGAAATCGGGCTCATTTTTTCCCAACAAGAAATTGCGACATTGCATTGCACTGCTCGCTTCTCACAGAAATAAATAAAGAAAAGGAAAAGAAAGTTGTTCACTTTTACTGCAAACTACTATTGTATGTAATGACTAATGAGCGTATCAGTTTCCTACGGAGGAAAGTAAGTGCACCCATTTCAAACTTTTTTACTTGCCACATTATTACGACGACAGTTTTGTCTGCACAAAAGAGACGGGGAAATAACTAGTTTGCTTGTTACATCTGAATTCTCCCTCTCTTCGATGCGTTGAAGAGAACAGACTAAAGTTTGAATTGTATCCGTTAGTTTCAAAATGTTCTCTAGAACCGGAACAAGAAAAGGAGCATCTATTCACGAAAACAAAATTCCGGATACAGTATAATAATTCAGATGTGAAATGATTTTTACATGAAACCAATTGTCATAATGTTATGCTAATTTCCTTTAAAAAATACATACCCTGCAGTTAACTATCAAGTGAACAAAAATCTCATAATGATTTGTTGTAAAGTGGGGAAATTGAGAAAAAAGTGATTTTCTCAAAAAAAATTCAAAAACGACAGTGACGACAAAAATTAACTGATGAAATGTTTATGCGCTTTTTTGTTACTTTTTTTATATAAAACTATGCTAAAACTCTCATGCATTTCTGGATTATAATGAACAACCACACTTTTTTGTCGGGTTTCAGGCTAGAAGATTGAAATTCCAGTCCATTTTCCTTTTCATAATATTACTTCTTTAGTGATAAGAAATATATCAATATATTGTTCCATCTCCACCCTTCTTTTTGAAGAGAAAGTCTGCTTACGTCAGTCCAACTTTCTTGTGTGAAAATGCAGCCTTCATTTCGCATTTCATCTCACTCTCAATTTTCACAGCTCGCATCGACTCCAATCTAACATACTAAAAACCTCCTCCATCCATTTTTTACGATTCCATTGAAATCCTTCTTGAGTTGTGAATTCATATACGGCGCACCGCCGTGACAGGGCACAGCAGGAAGAGTTTAGGATTCCTGGAGTGACAGCGTGAAAAGTTTGCTTTAGAATCAATGACTTGTTCTTTTTCTTTAGATTTTTGGAGAAAATGAAGTAGTATGGTGAGAACCAATGAAACCATTTCTTTTTTATACTTTCTACATATCAGTGTGGTGCTGTGGCTGTCCTCATCTTTTTTACAATCTTATCTTTCCTCACGTCACCACACCACTGCCAAAGCTTGAAATCTATCTTGGCAAACTACACATTGGATGGATGTTTTGGGATTGGAAATCGGAAGGCACATTGCTTCAATGCTTCCCTTGATTTGCCTACAAATACCTATGCTCACGTTGACATTATGTACCGAATAAAAACACCTATCGAATTAGGAGCAGTGCGGAACCAAAATCTTATGGGAAGAAAATACTCATTCATCCCGATTGCTCTCAGCATTATTAAGTATATTGTGGAGTGGAGAAACCTATAATGTATTACATGTCTAAGCAAAGTGTACAACTGGAAAGGGAACACTTTCGAGAGTTACAGACCACATGCATGGTATGTTTGGATGCGACACCCAGTCAGAGTACAGGTTATAGTAAATGGGAAATTTTTTCACACAGTAGTAGCCTTTCTTACTCTCGTGTATTATGTCATACTGCTCCTAAACTCGAACCCAATGCTCAAGTAGTTCACGTGAAGCATCAACAATCAGAGTGTGTGTGGCACTGAAAAAAAGATTAGTGTAAATTCGTTGAGTCACCACAGCACTCGCTACCTACCACATCATCACATGACTTTCATCAACAATGAGAAATTGTATCCTGCATTAGCAAGCACTCCACTCTCTCTTACCTTATCAGTTTCGCTTGCGGGAGTCAATTTAGACTTCTGCCAAAAACGGCAAGCTGTGCCGTGAGAATCACAAAGTACACAGTAGTTTTAGGACTTATTGTAAGAGCTCTTCCGCACACACACAAAAGAAGATTTTTGAAAGGGTAAAAGCCACATTCCCTTTCATTTTACATAAGCATTGTGTAAACTCGTGTCATGTGAAATGCACAGTCCACATCTAGCCCAGTATGCCGAGAAGGCTAGGTAATCTACATCATATGTGTATAAAAGTTTGTGCGGCTATAGCTATACCATACATCATTACTTAATTCTTAAGCAAGCATGAAAGCAGGACCACGTGAACGACATGTAGAGGAAAAATTGTCCAAAAAGTTGGAGGTCAAATGTCAGAGATATTAAGTGAGAACTGGTGCTTCGTCTTTTCCAAAGAAATAAAGTAAATGCTCAATTTTTCAAGAGGATGTGTACTAGCACCAGCAAAGCTGCTGGACGACATTTTCCTTCCTGGTTTATATGACGTAAAACTGGCTCTTTGCTTAACTATAGAACCTCCGGTTGCTCTCACTCCCTCTGTCATTTTTTATATCATTCTTAGTCAACATTTTCACAAACTTTTTAGAAGCCTGTCGTCATCATCATATCATCAGGGCTTTCCTCCACATACATCTTCCTAGTTCTCATTTCCTCCTTTGTGAAGTTGTATAAAAGCTAAATGGACAGAGCTGCTAAGGAAAGAGGGGAGAAGTAAGTGGCAGCATTTCATGGAACTTGTACACAATGCAACATCTGGCCTTCCTTCGCCTTCTCGCTGCTAATCACATATATGCATGATTGAAAGTGCGGCTTTCACACACCTATATTCTAGTGAAATAAATCTTCTTTCCTTTTTCATGGAGACTCATTTTTTATAGCAAAAAACCGGGTAAGCAAACAATTTCCATAATGCATTGATTGTACTTACTTTGCTTAAGAAAATGGTAAACTGGAAAGGGGTTTTCAGCTAGCAAAAATGACCAAAAAACCCCGATTGGGGTCAAGTGATGTGGAAATAAATAAATTATACTCGTGCTACAAATGCTAGTTAGCATGTAAAGTAGCCTTACTTAACATCAGTTGAAGGCACGTGAAAGGAAACACTTTCGTGGATCCGGATGTAAATTATCTTCATCGAGTAGTTTTCTGTCAAGAAAGTAGAAAGAATCACGAGATTTCCCTCAAGATTTCGAATCAAGTCACCTTGTCACCCAATAAAGAATCTAATGTATTCGGATACACGTACACTGCATTCAGCATCAATTTTAAAATGAAATGCCAACGGGATGAGATGGATTAGGCTGAAATTGGAAAGACACAGAAAAAGGGTTGTTCGATAAGACCTGAAAAACATGAAGAATTGTTCAAGCTGACGTCCGCATCTTCTTGTTTGCCCAAACCTTATCCAACTCACACACAACCTCACTCATGCTTTTGTTTCTCTTCGGAAATTTGTGAGCTTCGGAACCTCGAGCATTCCTTCGTGATCATGATGATTTTGAGGATCAACCCATCGAACAAGAGAGATGCATTCTTTTTCACACAGAAACTTTTCTCTCTTCATGTTTCATTGTTGTAGAAACAGGCTCACTTTAGCATTCCAAAGATAAGGAAGAAATGCATTAATGTAGCATGCTAAAGGCAAGCATCCGCTACATTAACATTTATTAAACGTAAAAATCCTGCAGCTCAACGTTGTTGGCAGACGATCCCATTTTTGACCATATACACCCCAGCTTGGCTAGAAAGACTGTTGTTTTACTCTGAAATGTAAAAATGCATACTGAAATGTAGTCATGAACCAACTCAATGCAATGAAATGTGCCTTGTTGGACAAGTAATCCCATATAAAGTATAAAAGAAGAGCTAATAGAAGCAGAGCGCTGTAAGGGAATACAACGTTTATGTACTATGAATATCGCTTCTTTTCCCCAATGTTATTCCCCTTTCTCTGCTCTAAACTTGGTTGTTCGCTCGTTGGCTTGCAGCAACATCATTTTTCTGCATTCATATAAACTTGTAGTTTACGCATCCTTTGATCCTAAAGACTTGCTATGGCTGGTAGAAATGCACCTACAACGACGACTATAAGTAAGGAGTGAAAAGCGAGAGCAAAAAACTACAATCCTCAGCTTTCCCTTTCAACAGTTTCCGCATGTAAATATTAAGTAATAGCTGGTTGCTGGTTTTATATAAAAAATAGCCGTGTTGTTGCATCCACTGCTTTGCATTAGTGCACTTGAATAGAGCTGCGGGCATGGTTTAGAAAATCACTGTGTATGAGCAAAAGCTATACATTGTTGCTTCAATGTGTGTGGGTATTTTAGGGCCAAATCGTGCACAGGGAAATATTCTGTTGTGTGGGATAAAAACAATCATTTTTAGAGTTTACTAGAAACACACAAGCGGATTTACGAGAGGTTGGTTTTGTGTGGAGTTGGCAGTGCGTAATTTCAGGAGAGAGAGAGACGGATATAAGCATATATTTTAGATGGATTTTCAGAATAACTCAACTTGCTCACTAGCTCGTGTAAATACACATATGTACCTGTACTCCCTATTGTACTCGTACTTCCCATTCAATTCATGATTATCAAAACTCCAAAATCTCTCCCATGTTGATAATACCGTCATTAAACTTTGGGATACATGTTTTACGTGGTTGACGAGCTGCTTTGGTTTTGGTTAGTTGGACATGATGTGCAGAATTGGGAACGGAATCATGGAGTAAGGTTTGATGATGATGTGGTGACCAAATAGTAGAAATAATCTTGGTGTCTGATGATATGCCTAAGCATTGCCTAACTTTATTACTGAGCAAAATGTTCCAGATTTTGGATGCAGATAATTTCAAGCTGGATAATACGGGTTTACAAACAGTCGTGTTGATATACTGGTTGGTCTGATCTATTTATGCCAAAAAGCTGTTGGACAGGCGCTACAGAAAGCTTATGAATGAGCAGATTTTTTGGTGACAATCTCACATCAACCCGATTAAATCCATAGACGATGTCTGTATTTATATCGAGTTATATCAGCCATCAAAATGCGAGTTATTTTTTTCGCTAACTTCTTTACCAATCTACATCGCATTTTTTTACACTCTCTTGGTATTCAGGATAAAATATCTCACATTCTACAATACAATATATGGAAGAACTGCAATATTTTGGAGCACGTTTCGTTCTCATCTCGTTTAAATGAGGGATCATTAATTTTTCGCTTCATCATGATAAGGGGAAGTCGTGCGCTTGCAATTTCCCGCTTTACTTTCACCATTCAAGTGGAAATGAGTTGTCGAATGCAGTGGAGCAACTTTCATCTTGAGATGGAACAATAAACATTAGAAGAATCTTCCAACGGTCCCGAACACGAACATTATTTATGACTCTCCTTTCTTTTAAGAGAACGTGCTACAATTTCATGAAAGAAAAGCCTAATCAATTCTTTGAAAAACTTTTGCACACCGAAACGTCGATATACAAAACAAAATGTTATACAAAATCTTTCATACTTTTCAAACATATCGATTATTTTATTGTGACCAACATAGTCATTCTGTACTGTTCCTCGTTAATAATTTAAGTTCTATCTTGTTTCTCTCATCCTTTATTAAGAAGCAGAGCCTTAAACCCAGCGTTTAAATTTGAATAACATTGTATCGCGGACGTAAATGAAAGCTAGCACATTTTGTCGTCCTCCGCTCTTAATAAAATTGCAAGCATCATATTTGCGTCTGATACACACAAATAAAAAGTTGAGCTGATATTTTTCATCCGAGAAAGTATCCCCGTATTTCTGACTTTTGACGGCTCTCCACATCCAACAAGTTCTGTTTTCCTTTGAGATAAAATCATTTAATTTATTTATCCATTACCTTAATGAAAAACGGGAGTTTAAGTGTCACTGCCAACTTTCTTATGGTGCTCTGTTATATTAAGAAATCTATTTTTCTCCCGTCTTCAAAATAAACGTTGGGAATGAATCCACCATTTCCCATACAAATCCCATTCAACGGGGAGTAATAGCTTCACTGAGATAGTTTAGTGTAGCTCCATAATAACAATATAGGATCACACAAAGATTTACAACTTGGATATAACAAAGAAATTACGAGCAACGACGGACTAACAATAGGAATCATATTATTTGACTTGTCATATGAATATATGGATTTAGGATTGCCTAATACAAAAGAAGATTTCATTTGCTCTCAGTATGAGCTCATATTTTATACCAATATACCAAGTATAATAGTGTTTTGTACCAATATATTTATACAAGCTAGTGATACATATGATTATACTGTGATGACATATGTCGTTTCCGTTCCGTCTACTTTAAGTTGTGAGGGTGAGATGTCACGTTCAGTGTGTGAGGAGCCAATAGGACGGTGTATGAAGAGACCATTTCATTTGATGTGATCTTGGAATGACGGCACCATTCAGAAAAACGCCACGTAATAAAAAAAACTGAGAGAGAAAGAAAGGTTGTAAATATGACGCAGATGGATGTAGAGAGATGATCCAACAAAACTGAAGCCAAAAACGTGTTCACGTGTGTTTTCTTCCTTTTCTACAGTGTGGTTTGGTTTGGTGAGTAGCGGTAGCAGTTCTCGTCCCTTAAACGAACTCGTAATAATATTTCTTGTGGCCGAAGGCATGTCTCTACTTCAGAATGTAATATTCTTTTTCATACTAGACGAGTTTTTTCAGGAATTTAAGGAATCAAAAGAAGTTTGACATGCCCCATTGCCTATTTGACTTAGAAAAGTGTATTAAAAGATTCATTGCGGTTCAATGATGTGTTTTCAAGATTGAAAATTGAGTTTCACTATCTCTCTTTTTTGGGCTCTTCCAAGCCGATTCCCCGATTGTGAGTTGTGTTCCTTGGAACTTCCTTTCAAAAGAGTAATAGGACGACGAGCATAAAATTTGCGTTGAAAAGGGATCCAAAACCCCACGCCTAAAACTCCTTTGGAAAATGATCATAAGGTTACTCTACTTTCTGTGCGTCGTACAGCTGCGGCTGTCTCACTTTTGTCTGAGTGAGAGTTTTAAATCTTGGATTAGATGCGCTGTACCCCTTCTTTCACACGGGTTTCATCATCATCATCAACACCTTTGCCAGTTGCGGGAAGAGCAAAACGACGAGCTCACATTGTTGGATACGAAAAGCTTAAAAACTAATCTTGGCTCTGGCTTCTGGTCCTGGCATTGTGGTGGAACTCGTTAAAATATGCATCTTTCCCAGACTTTCATTTTCCAGTTGGACAGTGACGCACTCGTAAATTACGTGACATATAAATACACAACACTGTTTACTCCTGGACTACGCATTCTATTTATGGCTGAAACGGAGCATTCCTTAATTTAAAATATATGGTTATACGAGACTAACTCACAGTTCAAAGCCAAACTGGAAAGCTGCATGAGAAAAAGTTTGTCTTTTTTGGCAACGGAATCAATGCTGAGGCTATAAAACTGAAAACATTTAATGCATCACTGTTACGCTTAATGTGTACCGCATCACATCACAGCGCATCTCATCTACTTTTGCTAAGTATGTGCGTGTCATCATCCCATTTCGCGTTCCCTCAGCATCCAACCATTGTAGCCTCCACACACAATTTATAAAAGAGAAAAAATATGCTGGCGTTTCTCCTTTGTCAAGATCTGCTTTCACTTTCCTATTTTTATTTATGGGAGTTATGCAACAATGACTGCTGTTCATTGCACTACTCCCTCATTCTGATGATGACTGGTTAGCTGCTTGTTGTGTTCGGCATTCTGTTATTTATTGTAGGTAGCGTTCTGCTCACGTTCTGCTTCTCAATTGGAATTCCTCCTTTTTTTGAAACTTTTTTTCTTCAATGTACATGAAAGGGATGTACGCATAGGGATCCTCTTTTGGTTTCCACAATGGCCAACTCTGTTTATGTTGGCATGGGGTATAAAAACATTGAAAATATATCTATTACAAAATCTCCTTAGGAGCTTGCTCAAAGCAATATAAGTCGCCATATCTAGTGCATGCATTCTCCAGACCTTTGGGACCGCAGGAGGAGCAGTGCAATGGTCTTACTATATTTTTGCAGTGTTTAAATGGCTCCTATTGTTCTTCTTCCTGTTGTTCCCTTCTTGATTCTTTTTCAAAGAAGATGGCACGAGGCCAAGTTTTCCTAGAGCTTTACAAGATTACATCAAATGCCAACTTCTTGCTCAAAGGCAACACAAGAAGAACGATGGAGAACGAATGAAAAAAACGTCCAAACGGTCGGGAAGCATTTATCGACATTCCATAAAAACACATGCATCCACTCATACTCACTGACAATATATATATATGAAAGAGAGAATAGAAAGAAATTGTGTGTTTTCATGTGTAATACGTGTGCTCCATGCATTTTCTTCATAGAACATATAACACAACTCAGCTGAACGCTGGTGGCACTGACTGCATCACGTAGTTGCTGGACCGAAGACACATAACATTTATTCATGCTGGGTGGAAGGCAACAAACAAAAAAAACTGGGCAGGAAATACTTTATGCTGGATAAAAAAAACCGTTGGTTGACTTGACTCTACTCACAATTGGTGGGAGAAGATTCATCTGGTTCATGTCTTTTCTCATTGTAGTGTCGTAAAAAAAGGATGCGAATCTCGTTGCAAATTGAACCATAGATGATAAGACAACATTGTTTCATTTTAGCTTTCTCTCGTTTCGCTCCAGAAATAGTCAACGGAGAAACTAATACGTGATTTCCTTTCATCTCCCTTTTATACTCAATTTCCCATTAACTAATTTTCTGTTTCGGAGTGAAGCGAATCACACATCCTCTACTACAACCAGATTTGGTATGGAAATGCGCAAAGAAGGAGGGACGCGTTGGGAGATAGCAATTCGCACAATGTCAGGAGACGCATTAAAGTATCCAATTTGCTGGAGGGCTCATGTTACCTGCAAACTATAATGAAATGGGAGAAATGCAAAAAATTTATATGACATTGTCTCGATCTCTTTTCTAAATAGTGGAAATAAGAAGCGTAAAAGGAGGAAGCTCAGCATCAGCACTTTCCATATATGAATTTGCCACTTTATTTAGTAATTTCATCTCTCCTCATCCGGCTCTTTTCTTCAAGGGTATTGTAATAGTGGAGCACCGTCTCTCTAGAGAAGTACGACAGCTTCTTCATCCAACTTAGTTTTGCAGTGCTAGTCTTTTCGTTCCAAGTGCGTGTGTTTCGGAGAGTGAGTGCGTAAGCTGCTTCCTCGGCATCTTTCAATACACTCCGTTTTCTCTGTTACTGATGCAAGTCACGAGAAATGTAGTTATTCTCTCACTCACTCCAAGTATATTCAAGTATAAGCTGTTTTCTCCCTTATAACTTGTTCGGATGATGTGATGCTCTTCCCCTGTGTTAGTGATAAGAGTCTCTTCAGACACAACAAGCACATTAGTAGCGGCTTACACTTGTGCATAACGGAGTAGCAGAGAAAAAAACGTTGGCTGCTCTCGCATCAATACCAGACACACTAATATAGCGTATACTATTACTACCACTTTCTGGTATTCATAATGTGCACGCATGAGTCGGGTCTCGAGACACCAGTTCTTTTTTTAATCCTTCCCATTCATTCCAACCATTTTTTGGGGAGATCGAAATGCATGGAAAATGGATGGAAGGAAAGAAAGAACCGCATTAAAAATGTTGCGTTGCGTTGCCTCAAACCATTTATAGCCATATAACAAATTCATTTTGGCCTTTTTTACACAATGAGTGAATATTTTTCCCGTGAGATGATCAGATTGCTCTTAGAAGTTGCCTTTTCATCTCTCAACTTCCCAAGAATTCGAGTGATGGAGGAAGCATCTTCCAGGATGATATTTTTAGCCCCATTGTCATTCTATTTATAAGGGACTTTTTTAGGGTGAGAAACTACAACTACGGAAAAAGCATTCAACATCAAAATTACCTGCTTAAGTAGCCACTTACTGCAAAAATAGATTTTAGTGCAAAACTTTTTCAACTGGTTATAAATATGAATTTATGAGCCTGCAGTTTGGCTTCATGTATCAGTATAGTTTTGTGGTGGTGGCAGTAGAGCTGGTGTTATATAATAAACTAAACAATGATTTTTTTTGTGTTGAACTCTGGAATTTTCGGTAGAATGCATACATACCACTCTTGTGGCATGGCTGAACAAGTTTTTGCGAGTATCCCAAATCCACGAAATGTGGGAGCAAGAAACGCAAACGGGAATGAGAAGAGGAAATTGCCTTATGAAAACTTTTTTCTTTCCCATTCTGCTTGAACTTCTCTCTCACTCTGTCCCTCTTAGGTTTGGGATAAGTGGAAGCTTTCCAAAATCTGATGCGAGTCAAAAAGTGAAAGCAAATGCTGGTAAAAGCAAAGGGAGAGAAGTATATAGCTGCTGGCTACACACACAGAAAACTGGACCTTTGCTTTTTGTAACTTTTGGTGCATGGTAAAGAGAAAGAATTGGATGCTACTGCTGATGCTGGTCCTCTAGGCCTTTTCCTATTTTTTGTGAATCATTTCCCTATGCAATTTATGCATCCATATGTGAGTAGCCAAAGTTGAGTTTCTTGGTGTCCACTTTTTTGCCTGCTGTTGCTATTTAAAACTGTATGGAACAAATCTATTTCCAAAATCAGTTATGGGATGTAAATGTTAACAATATAGAAATGATGATGTGGAATTTCCTATGCAAAACCGCTATCACAAGCACTCTCCACACAAACTACCACTTTTTCATTAAACTTTTGCTTACGCCATTTTACGATCCCACTTGTTTCCATTATTTCTTTGGAAAACTTGAACTGACTTGGCTGCTCCTCCACACGCCAGAATCCTCCTGAAGAAGAGTAGCACATAATGTGATTTTCAAAAGTACGTCAACTAAATTACAAAGAAAAGTTTGACCAAATTCTCTCTTCCGAAACGTACATAAGAATTGTCATGGTTGATGGAATCCGTTGGTTTGAAATTACATATATTTGGGAGTGCATACATTCATGCATAATAATACACAGAATAATATATACCTGTGACTGGCTGATAGCATCAAAGTGGTAGTTAGGAATCCCATTATTAGGGCTCTTGCTCTTTCATCTCTTTCCATTTTTGGGAAATGGAAAGCTCAAAGCATACAAATATTTTTGCAAGATTCTATCATAAATATTAGGAGAGCGAGTGTAAGAGTACAGAGTGTGGTGCGTCCTCTCATCTTCCCTTTTCATTTCCCTGTCCTCCTCAGTTTACAAGGGAATTAGAAAACGTTACAAACCCCACCACACACAATGGAGACGGAATGTGAAAATAGGAAACATCCTACTTAATATGCATGCAGTAATATGAATACGGAAATGTGGCCTAGCACATGTCCATTCCATGCCGTAGGTTCCGAGTTAGTTGGGATGTGATGTGAGAGCAGCCATTTCTTCTGCTCCACATTCCGCGAGACAAGTGGCATGAGGAGAAAGTTGGAGAGTGGCAAGCTGTGTGCTTCCTCTATCCTCCACCTCATCTCCATTTCTATTTCGTCACCAGCTAGCTCAGTCAAAGTTTGTAGGGAAACCATGTGCTCACTCCTGCAGAAGGTAATTTCTAAGAGGAACTATGTACATAACTACCTAGTTGTGAGATGTGATATGCAAAGTGTGCCAAAATTACGGACGACACTTGCCCACAAAATGCATTCAAAAATATAATTTTTAATGGGAGCGCTCAGACTCTATTAAAGAATCCATTTTGGAGGACGACAAGGGGAGAGAATTAAAGTTTACTTTGGTCGAGATGCTCAACAGCCATTATTACTATACATTTACATCACTGCATTACTTACAAAGAACAGCTTTTTTATCTTGCCTAGTTTATGAACGAGAGTGACTCAACTTTCTTTTGTAGTGGGGTACTTCATATGTAGGAAGCTCTCTAGTATGCCTGCATCCTTGTTTAAGGCCCATTTCTAACACGAGGACGTTGTCTTCCATGCGGCATCCCATTATTACTCCCTTAATGTTACAGGAATTGCGCATTATATCACTTTTTTACTAAATATTGTAGCACTCTTAGAATACACTGCATTAGTTAGGGCTTCCTTAATTCCCATCCAAAGTTTTTGTTTCCTTCTGTTTGCTCCTGTTTTCCGTTCACTTAATAGCTAGTGACCTGTATTCATGGAGGCAAAAAAATCTGTGCAGAACAGAAAGACAAGAAGCGGAGAAGATATCATCTGAAAATCCAGCCTCTTTTCAATATGTCATTCATTATAGTTAATAAGAAAGCCCGTATGACATTTTAGGCACGTAAACTTCCTTTTTTACGGAGAACAAATGAGAAAATGGGAAATGAGGCTTGCATGAAAAGAATTTACGCAAAACAAACAACGTCTGATTTTTTAACATTCTGCTTGCTCTCCTTCCAAACACGACGGTTTCGCAGAACACCCTTTGTTTAATAGCAATTATCATGATACAAACATTGTTTAACAGTCACTTTAAAAAGCTGAAAACAAAGAGTCAACTCTTTCAAGTAAATATATGGTGCAGTGTTTGGAATCCAAATCACTGTTATTCGAGTTACCCTTGCACAGAGGGAGTTTACTAGAGATAATTCATTTTGTTGATGATATAAATTTTTGTTCTATTTTTTTACCAGGTTTATCACAACCGTGATCGCCCTAATTGTCGACTATGAGATGGTCAGCAAACGGGAGCCGGACTGTACGGCATACGTGTTGGAAATCATAGCTGCCATTTTAGTTATTCTGAGCGTGGCCATCTTTATCGAGCTCAGTTTGACCATTATTTCCCTCCGTGGATCAATTCTCAACGATTCTCCAAGAAAACCTGCTCAATACCTGATTTACATTCGTTTTGGTAAGCCTGAACAAGAGTTGCGTGTGAATGGACAAGGTTCTAATTTGTTTACTTTCCAATCACTACCATCATTTAGGTTATTGGCTTGTGCTGGCAACCATTACACCAAAATTGCACTCTTGAGAACATAAAAGTTGCCTACTACTTTTTACCATCTTGGTTTGATTTTGTAGGCTGTTTCATTTTGAGTAGCGTCATCGTTCATGATGTTATAGCCGAAAAGTTAATAATATTTTCCTAGAAAGAAGAGTGAAACCTAATATTCAATTGTGTTGGGAAGATTTAATTAAAAGCAGCACATCACACATCCCAAATTTGATTAAGTCTAGCGGTAAACTGAGTTAAACATGATAGCAACATGGGCTAATACTAATTAATTGCACTGTGGTTTTAACCAAGCCAACTTTCTGTGTGAGTTTGCTACATTTAGTTTTGTGATGATTAAATAATTAGTTGAAATTGGAAACCACATTCATATGACTAAGCTAATGGTTCGGAGAAAGCACGCGCTCAACTGTACAAAAGGCTGGAGAAGCAGAATGCATTAAATTATCTCAACAATTTCCTTTCTTCTTCGAGTTGAGTGACATCGTCACCTTTTGCCAATCAAAGGAGTTGTACAATAAGTTTTGATACTGAAACAAAACGTCAGTGACGTAAATACTTTCTTTCATTCAATTATCTCTGTGGAAAAAAATACAATTTCTTCTTCTTTATGCAACAATTTCCGTTAAAATTTCAAAGAAAAACGTAGCAAAGGAGCTGCATTCTACAATTCATATTACATTCGTTGTGAAAAAGACTTTGTTGAAGACGTGAAAGGATTCCTGGTGAATGGGAGGCTTATTCAGGATTATCACTTGAGCGTATGTTTTTTTTTCACCAAAAAATTCTTGAATTGTGGTTCCCTCTTCTGCTCATATTTTAGCTAGGGAAAGCAAGCATTCTCTACAATTGCAAAAATGACAGCATCTCCATAAAGCTGGCGAATGAAGTGGTTGCTTAAAAGGAGTCTTTCTCCATAAATCATATTTCATTCATTCACTTTTTTCCATATTATTATCATCAAACAAACACACACAAGATGAGAATAAAGTAATGTGCGATTTGAAATAAAATAGCACGTTGTTACCTTCATCACGTAAATCCAGTATTACTCACTCCATTCAACTCTCCTCAAATTCGATCCAAACAAACGGTATTTTTCAGCAATTTTTTTATTACTATCTTTGAAGCCCCCAAATACAATATTTCACTTGCATCCGCTGCTGCTCCACCGTAATTTTTTTTGTATCTATTTAATAACTCACTGAACTCATCCCATTTTTCTGGAGACTGGCAAACAGAGCCAAAGCAAATAGTTGTGCTTCCACATTCCTTATCTCATTTCGAAGTAGAGAAAAAAATGGCATTGATATTAGCTAAAACTCTTCCATCACATGAAATGCAAGTTTTCCCCAGTAATGTACAAAGTTGGGCCCTCTTCAACAACAGATTTCCTGTGTGCCCAACTTCAAAAGAGTGAGTGCACTGCAGTGAATGTTATTATGATATGTATGTAATACGTGTAATGTGCTCAACGAGCTGGCCTGGTTTTCCTCCTCCGTCTTGTTCAGTTTTGTGGTGCCTTCTGAGACTGAAGTAGAGAGACCAGCAGTCTCCATGGACATGTTACGTTTTGCTTTCATATTTTTATGATTTATGAGAACTTTCAATGATAATGTGCTAGTTTGGGAAAATGGAGAGAAATGTTATGAGCAAGTTTCTTTTTACTACTTTATACACATGAGGTAAGTAATAGAGGCGGAGTGCATATATTTGCACAGCTTCCCTATACACATCATAATAGCATCATCATATTATGCTTGTTTAAGATTCAGGCACAACTCCACCTTATATGTTTATATTTCTCTAGCTTTATTTGTTAGCTTTACCATAATTTCGTTGGGTACACATGACCCTGTAAACAGAGGAATGTAAACTTGCTACATTATTAAGAGCGCAGAGTAATCCTACCTACGCATTTTAAACAGATGTAGTTACTCATTCACCAGTTCAATGGAGCTGTTCCCTTTTCCAAAAAATAAATCAAGATAATCGTCATTATTTTATCGGGAATTTATGACCAAGTTTATGTCAAGCAGAATCCTTTTATGGTTCTGGTAATGGTCATTTCAAATCAGGTAATGATCCTGATAGCAGACCCAGTAGTCGTAGGAGATAAGCAAGTAGCAGTCACAGTATCATTTAAACTAATCGTGGGTTGGATAGATAGGCAATGTGTTAAAAAATTAAGCGAGTTGCAGAATACAATGCACAAACTAGAGTCAATTCAATCCTCTTCCTAATTAAGTAGAAAGGCTTGAAGGTTGAGGTAGGACGCTGCATATATGAATAGCAACAAAGGATTTATTTGAGAAGCCAAAGTTAGAACTCCCTTTTGCAAATGAGCTGCGAGTAATTAAATCAGTGTAAAACTATCTTGACTTTAAGACTTTTGCTAACAATATGTACCACGGGTTTAAGGAAATGGTACGAGTAGAACCAGTTGGTTTTGGTTACTCCTTAAATGCATAACTTTGGGAATGCAAGAAGACCTTTGTGGGTTGTGTTGTATCACTCATCCTCAGCTAAAAGGAGACATATGTACAAACACACGCAAATAAGATGGATCTGAGTTTAGGCAAGATTTAATGAGGTTGAAGGTAGGCACTTGACACGACTTGTTCTCTAAGAGAAGGACATGGGCTGCTAATACAAGCAACCGAGCATTATGTAGTTTCAGATATGCAGTGACAAGCAAATCACCCAAAGTGAAAAGCTTGTGGCTTTCCTTTCCTTGTCAGTCTCACTCCGTTCCATTCATTGGTTCTGGTAGATAAATAATTCGTTCATGCGTGAATACGTCGACAACCTTCAAGAGAAGGAAATTGACTGGGTTGAAAATTCATTATTAATCCTGTAAAAACTGCCCTGCTAAACTACTCCCACATCAGAGCACATTAGTCACTGACTCAGTGAAAAGACAATGGGAAACTCACCAACTTGTAATTAAGTATGGAATGGAGTTTGCTACCTGAATCAGGGTTGTTCTAATTTCAATAATGTACACCATTTAGAAATAACATCTCGATTAACTAACTCTGTGCCAAAGCTTTGAATATCAAATTGATGCAATGATTATATTAGATGATTGGAAAGATATGAGAATCATGATGAGTTGTTGAGATGGGCAAGTAATTAACTGAAATAATTTTGCTCTCTTACAGCTGCTCTTATTTCTGAACTCGTCTGGGCTGGGTTTTCTATCACTTGGATAAAAAAGTTTTATATGGAATGTGACCTTACAATGACGAAGCAAGTGATGTTAGGTAATACTTTGTGTTTGATTCTTTACTACATTTATTATTATAATATTGTGATAAACTCAGGGAGCAATCGGAATGTTTTTATTTGAACTAGGTTTAGTGATATGTACATGCTTCGTCATTCTTTCACTGGTGATCACCGCCTGGTGCACGTACGATGTTGCTGGTCGCTCCTGGGTGAAAATGAAACGGTATCAGGCCAACATGAAGGAAATGGATAGAAAACAAGCCAAGAGGTCTGGGAGTAGACATCGAAACTGGAGACAGAGGTTGGTAAATCTCATCCTTGCTTCAATATATATTACACACACTTCAATCCAGACCAGTTGCGAATGAGCCATTGAGAATTCTAGCCAGCCTGTATTTGATATTAAAACGTCAAATATCAAATTGTGTAAACGAATCACGTGTGGTATGATGATGATTCTAACTTGGGAAATGATTGATTACATAAAAACTCTGTTAGTTCCAATCCAATACAACCATAACGACAGAATAGGAAGAAAAAGATGGAAAATCTCATTGATGTGGTGAGCTGATTGCCGATATCGTCATCAAGATAGCAAATTACTCATCATGTCATTTGAAAAAGTACCCGGTAATTTTCCAATAGCAGTTTCATCAGCATCACAAAAAAAGTTAAAATGACATTCGTTGGCATACCGACAACCAACATAGAAGAGAGGACTGACTACCCATCCCAGAGTCGTACTTAATGACTTGATTGCTGATTGACAAAATTCCACTTCCCCTTTTCGCTTTGGAAGCTAGCAAACTGCATGAAAAGCCACAGCAAAAGGAAAACTCGTCGTGTCAATGTGGTTTCCAACAAACTAGCTCTCCCCGGTCAAAACCACAGGTGACAGGAGGGAATAAAAAGTGGGGAGAAAATTATATAGGAAAATGACACCGTAAAATTGATGATGGCCGATAAAATGTAGAAATGTGTGTGCAAATGCAGACTAATGATGATGAAATTGATGATGAGTGTCGTCCCCATTCCCTGTCGTTTGGGGAAAAGTAGAGCTAATGCTGGCTACCACATTACTAGCCAATTACGACGAGTTTACCTTTCCTCTGGGTGAAATGATATGGTAGCACTCCAGCACTCAGTTGAGTGATACGATACCACAAAAAAAAGTTGGGAGACACTGATGAAATTTGTCATGTTGAGCATTTTGGGTGGCGAGTTCCTGAAAACATGTACTTCTCCTGAGA
The DNA here is from genome assembly GCA_001718145.1 of Orchesella cincta. Lineage (NCBI taxonomy): Eukaryota > Metazoa > Arthropoda > Collembola > Entomobryomorpha > Orchesellidae > Orchesella > Orchesella cincta. The sequence goes on along the minus strand of LJIJ01000301.1, from coordinate 10,209 downwards.
TTTGTGGTAAAGTTTGGAAATGTTGAGTTTAGCTTGGAATGGAGGGTTCATTGCATTGCTGGATGCTGATAAAATATTTGAGTCGTAATGGCCATTAATGTTTGACTTGAATTGAGAATTTCCTTTTCTCAAAAGGCATTAAACTCCATCCTGCGTATGGAATCGTTTTTATTTATATATAAAATTGCTCAATGTTTCCTGGAAAGACTAAAATCGCATTTTTCAGATGATTTCCAAACTGCTGGGTACTTATTTCCCAATATGTATCTATATCCAACTCTATTGCCACCCTACTGGCAAGCAATAAACTGAATCTTTTACAAGGAAATAAACTAGCTGGTAATGGGAATGGTGTGGATTTAAATTGAGGTTGTTTCTGCACAAGAGTGATACAAACATGTTAAGTTATTTCGGTTAGCAGCATTTCGTAGTGCATTCAGGCCAATATGTAATGTCATAGTTAAGAGCAATTTGATCTGGTACTTGAAGAAAAAGAAACGAGTAAATAAACACATTTTTTCTCTCTTTTTTTTCGGGGGGATTTTCCTTTCCACACAGAAAAGTGATACGGGCTTACCAGGATAGTTGGAACCACCGGTGTCGACTCCTATTTTGCTGTATACATAGCAAACAAAATAGGGTAAGTATTACGAAAGCTTAAAGCTTCAAATTGTCAAGTATTTCTGCTCCCATTCCTGCCTTTCTCTTTGCTTTCTCCGTGAACAAGTGGAATTTCACGATTCTTCGGTGATCTTTTGTACAACCAATACCAAGACGAGTGTGTCCCTTTCTTTTCGTCTCACTTTTAAGTTGGAGTTTTAAATCTGACATCAGTTGAAAATTTTAGTTGCTGCTGCATCTCTACGAATCCAACAGCAACTCGCTCTGTACCACTTTAACTTTTTATGTGTGTAAGCCGTTGGCAGGCCGGTTGCATTTGTTAGAAGCCAATATACATAATACAATGCAGGTTTTTTTCTGTGGGCGTTTTTATTTATGAAGCCGGCAAGCTCACTCACGTTTTGTAAACTTTCATGACAGCTTCATTCATGTGTTCCCCCCTGATTTGCATTAGTTGCACGATGACTACAGAAGAACCATTGAAGGAAACGATATGAAATTACAAATGTATCCCATAACCGACTTTCTGACTGAGTTGTTGCAACTGGGACTTTTTTCTACCTTGTTTTGATGAAAAGTTTCATCTGGCCCCAGTGTCTACACTCTACATTCTTTGTTTTTGCATCAGTTCAGCTTGTCGACTGACGCTGATGAATGAAATGACAAGGAGATAAGAAATATGCTTAGAGATTAGCCAAACCTTGTGGGAAATATGGATGACGCTGAGCAACTGCGAATCTCAACATGCGATGCCCTTTTTTTATATTGGTTTCATTCTCATTCAGGGCTCTAGGTGAATAGATTAGTCATCATGGATGCACCAATTCCTTTTTTGCAGTCGTGCAATAACTCCCATTGTACTATTTCATGCGATCATGTCATGAATGCACCTACTAAATAACTTTTTTTTTTTGGAGGAATGGATTTTTGCTCCCATTTTTGCATTAGTTCCGAACTGAAAAATAAATTAAAGAGCTACATATTCGTGATGAAGCCCAGCTGGTCCATGAAGTGATGATGCACAAATGTTTCTGACATTCTTTACACGTACCACCATTGGTGCAACTCTTGCAATAATTTTATTGTAGTACGCCAGCTCATCCACTCCTGCTGCTGCATGAATAAAGATTAGGTTCATAATACGATTTTCAATTTTAGTAAGACATAACATAACGTCAAGAGAATACACTCATGTTGGAGAAAATGAGCTGCAACATGTTTACATAACAAAACATACAGTTTTTTGTGCATGAATGGAGTAGGTGGTGGCAGGAAGCAAGAGCAATTTAGGGATAAGCATAAGTTATGGATGGGATGAGTTGTGCATAGTTCTAGAGCTGGGTTGTGTTACATTACTGTTACATACAATATTAAATAACATGCAACATGAGAGAATGGAGTAAACGATCCAATAACTTTCCAACTTTTTCACAAAATATGAGACTCTTTAAGCTAAAATGAGTTTGAAAGTTCACACATGTAAAACAAGGCAAAATACGTTTGCTCATGTGCATACAAGAAGCAGCAATGCGGACTGTAGCCAAAATCTCATTTTTTTACCATCATTAAAATTATTTACCGGTGTGTAAAGCTCCATTCGAGAGTTTTGAAAAGTTGTTTCAATTATATTTCACGTTCCATCAAGCAATTTTTTTGCTCGTGTATAATGACCAATTCCAATGAATTTAATGAACTAATGTAAGATGACTAAATATGCAACTACATCTCATATTTTATAACTGACTGGAAGTGCTTGATGGCAATAAAAACAAGATATTATTTTTGTATAAATACGGAATAACATTGAGACTTCTCAAGAAAATTGGAGATTGTTTCCGTATCTATTCACTAAAAAGGCTTGAAGCCAGTCTGTTTCCGTTTCTCATAAGCAATTTTGATGCAAACATCCGTTCATTCTTATCAAGAATCTCGAACAGAGGAGCAGCACGCATGCATGCAAAACAAGACACGGACTCATCTCATTTTTACTTATTTCTCTGACTTGACTACCATGTGCATTCAGGGAACATGAAACATACTTTAGGTCACGTTTGAGTTTTCGGCAAAGAGCCTTTGCCCTTTCCTCCATTTTTTCTCTGTCTGAAATCCATATTTCGGTTTTTGTCTTGGAGATTCATTTTTATTACTTTAACAACATTCTTGTGCTCCACTCTCGCTAGGGAAGAAGAGCATCACATAATATCATACCTAAGTAATCCCACATGCCTATTTGCATAGTATACGATGTAGGAATCAAAGAGGATGTGTGTGCTGCTCAGAATATGAATAAATAGTTCTCCGTTATTTGTTCACACATCCTGGAGCAGTGAAATATGTGAGCTTCATATTGGAACTGCATCTGCACGGAGGGTGGCCTCGCTTCTGATCCAATGTTTTATAGAAATGTAAGCACAAGAGAAAGTTGGAAATTAACGATATTACTTACCATGTTACAGAGAAGCGTACGTAGAAAGTTTTTTTTGGGAAATGATGTGATGCCGTGACGTGACTTGTGAGGTCGGGTCTGCTAGTGGTATTATGTACGCTGCTTAATATTATTGCATGGGATTGTCTTCATACTTAAGTTCACTACTGGTTCCATGACCCTCTCCCCAGAAATCACTTGAAATGTCAAGGTTGGCACATGAGGTTTGAGAATTGAGTTGCGACGACTCCAGTTATGTGTAGAAGCCCTGTAAAGTACACTCTGAAAGAAGGAGAAAGACATTAGTTGCAGCAGTGCACTTTACAGCGGTTATACGAACATAATTAAATAAATGACATTTTCTAATTTATCTTGTGTCTTTCATGTTTTCTTGTTTCATGCATCTGTTGCCTCTACAATCGTCCACACACCGTGCACGTCCATCCACATGTGGCGCACTACTTTTGGAAAATGTCCATATTGATGAACGGCTCACTCGGACTCCAATCTCATGCGGATGATGATGATGATTCCTTTCCTTTGATCTTTATGATGATGACGTGGACTCCTCTGTTTTGGGAAACGTGTACCCTTCCATCTGGATGGACTGTGAACTATGAACTTTCCCAACTCTGAATTACACTCTCCCTTTCTATCTGTCTGGTAAAAATTCGGACATGATGACGGCGACGATGATGATGATGCTGCTGATGGGATTGCGGTATTTTCTTGTTTTTTCTCTCGCTTCCGTCGTTTCTCCCTTGAAATTTCATCACAGGACTCATTCGCCGACCTAGCACGATTGTTGTCCGAATTTTTCCGGGACTTGGATGTGGTTCCCTCAGACGTTGTTGTTGGCCTCTTGTTGTTGAGACGACTTCAAAGACTCGAACAATGTTCAATTGTTAAGCAGGTGAGAGAAAAATAATAATGGTTTAGTTATGGAAACCTCATTAGTTTATCTTTAGGCTGGAGACAAACAAGAGCATTTTGTGCACACTCCCAAAATCATCATCAACATCAAAACAGAGCGTAAAGTAAATAAACAACAAAGCTCAACGTAAACAACAATAAATGAAAAATCTTGTTTTATATTCATTCCACATCCAAGAGTATACATGGGAATGGCCATGTTCATTTAGAGAGCCCCAGAGACTAACTTTTTTACGATGATGTTATGACACGAGAATGCACGTTGAACAAATAGATGCATGCCTGAAGCCCATTCGTTACGTTGACAAAAAAATTCCTTTGTTCTTTTCTCAAACGTCAACTGCATCTGTTGTTTTTGAGCACAAGATAAAAAGAAGGGAATGGGAACAATGGCTCATTAAAAATTTAGTTCGTAATGGGGATATTGTTCGACTTGGAAGTGCCATTCATTCTCCAACTTTCTCCTGGATAAAAATGTGGCAGATTTTACTGTTTATAATTAGCCAACTAAAAGTTGGGAGCCGTCTTCACAATGAAAATGAGACTGGTGATGATAAGCTGGGAATGATGATGTTGAATTTATGGTGCAAATGTTACCTTAGAATGTAGTCATATGAATTATATATATTTTCTTGGCGTTGCTAATTAAAACTAAACTTTATGAAATTAAGGGTTGCTTGCTCGTTCGCAAGAATAAATAATATTCTATTTTTTTCTCTCTCTCTCAAACTCACAGAGGCGGAACAATACTTATGAGTTTCTTTCGGGAATCGCAATCACTCCCAAGACCAAATTTGTTGCTCTCAACGATCCCAAGGATCTGGAAACTTTTCGCAACGTGGTTCATTACATGCAGTACGCCTCAGCTGCCTATGGTTGGCCATGGTACGTCATTCCAAATGGTGTAGAAGGGGTCTGGAAACTTTGCTCAAATATACGGTAAGTCTCAAAGTTTGGCTTAGTTAAAATGAAAATAATAACTTCACTTCCGTCCCTTTCCCCATTACATAACAGTTGGTAGTCAAAAGCAAGTAATTTTCTCTGACCGTATCACATCATTACTGTCACTATAAAATTGTACTAAATATGTTGACCAAGTTAACGCCAACCAGGAAGGAATGTTGGGATATCATCCAGTCTACATGTTTCACAATATTATGTGTTAGAAGCATAACACCTTTGGTTCCATATGAATTAAGTGTAACTTATTTAGTGCGTCATATCACATCAAATAATCGCATAACTCACATCCTTAAAAAAGTTCATAAAGACAGTACGAACATGAAAAAAACTGTCTCTAAACTATGTGCATTGACAGTATACTCGTCTTCATAAAAATAATTGTGGAATTGCAAGCTTTTTTCTTAGCTTGATAATATTATGGTGTTGTCTTGTATCCGTTTATGTCACGTGGACAGATATTTACATGGAGCGGAGGAAGTACATCTAAAAAAATTAAGTTGATAGGCATGCAATAATCGGGTTTAACAGCATTATGATTGTAAAAGATGATCATGATAAGTATGATGATAGTACGTGCTAAAAAGTAACATTTTATTCAGACTCCATGAAAGCGTCTTGCTCTTGTGCATCAGTAGCAAAGACTTGACGTGACTACATCATTTTTCGTCATTGTCGTTAACTTTCTCCGCGGAAGAGTCAGTTGCATACTGTTATAGATGTGTGTTGTGTAGCTTGAAGGCCCACACAACAAACATTAGTTGAGATAGTAACATACTGGAAGTTTCTTATATCTTGTGCTAACTGCTACTCAAGATGATGATGCTCTGTATTATTACGGTTATTATTGCCATTATTATTGCCATTAGTTTTATCTTCATCGCTACTCAAAATGGTAATGGGATGAGAGTTGAGTTGAGTGGACATGATGGGATCCAGTTCTAGTTGACCGGTTGTGGTGGTGATCATGGTGACATCAAAAGAAAGCATTTTTAGTCTTGGCCAAACTGGACGAAATTGGCACAGGTTAAGGATAATGATGGGACGGAGATATGCATATTTTTTAGTGAGCTAAGTACTGAATGATGAGGATTGGATTTATAATTGCGAAAACTTTTTTTTACAACTAAACGACTACCTACTTTTTTATTGATGTCATTTGCGGCGAGTTTTGACATAAATGGGGATGGAAAAATATAGGTTGTAATCTAAAATCCAAAGTACGGCCATAAAATTTAATAATTTAGCATTCCGTGTAGGTTTCAACAAATAGCATGGAATGAGCAGTGAGTTAGATACTCACAATTTTCAGAATTCTGCAATCAAATCTGTATGATTTATTCCTTCTGTACTTTTTCATCATTTGGCAAAATTGATGTTGAAAAGTCATGGAAACTGATAAAAAAAGGTGTGCGATAGACTAGAAAATATATACGTAATATTCCAGTTAAGCAAACATATTTAGCTCGGTATGAATCACTGACGATGAGTTACGATCTCCACCACGTCACCTCTGCTCAGCCTCATTATCAACCTTTTAAAACTGGGCAGTGGAGCGAACACAAATAGTTTTTCTAGTTGTCTAGGTATAATAAATCCATGTAAAATTTCTTCATTTGCGTACACACACCTCCATACATAATTATTGATGATGATAGCAACAATAGGAAAAATGTTTGCGTCATAATACATCATAAGCTAGCACAGCACAACCCACATTTTCTGCAAAAAAAAAGTCTGGGAAGGCTTGGTTACGCAGAAAAGGAGGGAGACGATGTGTAACAATGTCGGAACTCTTCAAGTCTCTTTTCTCCTCAAATTTATTCCACTCCAAAAATAGCCCAAGTGAGAGAGAGAGCCCACCTTTTCCTGAGACTTCTGGCTGGAGTCCTATCCTTGCGTAGTTTGTGTGTTTCTTTATCATTCTCGGTGTTCCTTCTAAGCTCCAGCCGCCTTCTGGCTAGGCAAGCTAATTTACGAAATTCTTAAGCCTCTTTGTAGTAGCGGGATAGCACGGTAATATAGTGGAATGCTGTTGATGATGAGAATGCTCGTCTCTAGAGGAAAAATTGAATTGGTAGGATTTTAAGTGTGAAATTAGATTGATTCGTTGGGTGTCTGCTCCTGTTTTCTGTAGCTCCTGGGCTCTCCCGAGAAAAGGCTTTAGATTGGCGCAGAGTGATAACGCAATAAAAGCAGGCGCTCTCAGGATGCAAAGCAATGTAATACGAACAAACATTATAGCTACCTACACCCGTAAGCTTACACTTTATGTTTATGAGTTGGAGTGCTGCGTTGCACTTGGCCTTTTAATGGCCGAAATTGATATGCCAAGCCAACAAAGAAGGGAGGTGAAGATGCGGAAGAGCTAAGTCAGCTTTTCATTAGTCGCATTAGACCATTGCAATATTATTAGGAGCAGTTGGCATTAGCGTTTTATCTAGCCCACCGAACCCCTCTCTCACTTACTGTCACTCACTCACTCTCACTCCCTTTCAAATCCGGCTCCCGTTCTGGATAGGATGGGATGCGATAATATGCATTAGTGTTTGTGTTGGTATTAGTGGCAGCCAGCTTTTTTTGTTCATCTTCTTCATCAAAACCAGCACATGGAATAATACTTTCCGTTCATCATCAGCATCAGCACCCGTCATCTTTGGAGCTAGCTAATCTCCATGAGAATTGGCATTGAAAAGGGTGATAAAATGCAGCCTGCTCGTGCAGCAGCATATTCCTACTGTTGTTGCTAAACTTTGTATAAATGAAACTCAAAATTCGATTTGGAGAGAGAAAGAGAACTAGTAAATAAGTTTGTGTTTATGGCGCACCATTCGTGTTCAGAGACTACAGAGAAGATCGTTATAATTACCATGAATCTAATGGAATTAGCAGTGCAGGACGGGAATGAATGAATTTTTAGATGAAAGGCAATGACGAGACTTTTTTGTTTCATTTGGTCTGGTCTGAAGTCTGAACGCATGAAAACAAGAGCTAGACAGACTGTCGGCTGACCGTAAAAAAATTATATGTGCCTATTGCCCCAATGTATTTTTAAAGGGAGGAGAAAGTCAGTGGGCTAGATGACGGCGTAGTAATCGTGACTAGACTAAATAACAACAACCTTCGGTTGCATTTCAATTAGCTGTGGCGAAACAACCGTGAATAACCTTATGATAGAACAAAAAAGCACACAGAATATCTGATTTTGTTCGGAGAATGGAATTGAACTCTGAGTGGCTTTGATTGTTTCCCTATAAAAAAAGAAAGGAGATTGGGATGCATCGGATGGCAGGAGTCAAGAAACCATTGACATTTTCGGAGAAACTGAGGAAATTAAAAGTCAATTGTACTGTACTATTTTGGAACTGTATGGAGGGCTAAGAACATTCATAATATTCTGATAAGAGTGTAGAGGTTGCTACGGTTAGGAATCATAGGATTTATATACGTGCATGTATGGAAATTATTTGGCGATATAAATTCCCCTAGCGTTGTTCTGTTTGTAAAATCTAACGAATTCAAGTTTTCTTCAATATACAAGTTTTTCTAAAAAAAATTCTTTGGTTTGAAGGTGTTGCTGTCATCAAATGCCGTGTCAAGGTGGTCGTCATCAGAGTGATTTATCAGATGTGGTTGTGGAGGATAACTGCTGTTACTGCAACTATGCCGTCATTCCCACCATGTTTGCCTCGGGAACCTTTGATGTGATCTTTGCTACCTATCACGTGGACGTCGGTGAGACACCGTTTTTCGTCGTTGTTGACTATGAAAAGGAAGCTATCGTTGTGTCCATTCGAGGAACACTATCCCTTAAGGTAAGAAATGAAATGGTGTATTGCTTCCAAGCAAAACTGACAGTCTGAGGACAGAATTTACGGCTTCCTGTTATCAGCTATGACTTGCCTTTAGAAGTATGATTACAAGGGTAACTTCCAGAAATTTGTCATTAGTACCTGAAGCAATATTTGGCTCTTTGCCTTTCATTTTTACTTTATTGCTCAACATTGGCTTATAACGAAACAAAGGTAATTGAATGGAAATGCAATGAAGTTGCCTTCCAACTTGCTTGCCAACATTTAAAAACTGCATTGTCGTTGCACACCAGCTAAATATGTCCACGACGAAGGAGATTTATTAGGTTTTTGTGGAACGTTGAAAAAAACTGATAAATTCAGATCAATAAGGTTCCAAAATGATATTATGGTCATATAAATCTCTTTCTCTTGAGTTTTGTTCAGATCAAAATGATTTTATTACTTTTCTCATGTTCCTCCAGGATGTAATCACGGATCTTAACGCCGAAGGGGAACCGCTGCCTTTAGATCCACCTCGGGAAGACTGGCTTGCCCATAAGGTACAGTATAATCTATCTATTTTTCAACATAATATCTTTTGTACATCACACCAAACCACAATGCAATATTAGCAACATGAGCAAGTGATTGTGCAGTGTGTGGAAGATACAGACATTTTATACATAATGCAATGAGCAAAATGTGCAACGCAATATATAACGCTCATCCCCTTTCTCCATTTAATGTGCGTGACTGGCTCCTTCCACGAAATGAATTTCGACGATATTACATCCCATTCATTTCGTTCTTTTCATGTTGTTTGGTATTAAAACCGAAGAAATGTAGCGGCATTAAATAATGCTGCATTTAATTCCTCCTTTCTTTTATGTATTTTCTCGTAATTCTTGGTCGGATAACCGTCTCAGTGATCAAATTGAAATCCTGTGAGCGAGCCAAGGGAGACTTTAGTACAGCATGGGCTTGAATTTCATTTTAGTAACATATACTTTACACCATACTTTTTTCTTCGTGAAATTTTGGAAAAGCTGAAGATTCTATATAAAAAGTAGAATGTACTACGCCTCAAGCAGAGTTGGATGCGAATCCTACTGTGAAGCTATAGCAATCGCTCAAACGTTTAATTTCAGTGTATGTGTATAGCACTAAATTCATAAAATGATGTGCCCTATCTATCATTCCCGCGGCGAAAAAACATTGTTTAACAAGAATCGGTAGCCTTAGCTTAAGAAGCAAAAGGGCAAAGAGCCAAAAAGTTTTGAACGCATCCTAGGACCAGGATTCGCAACCCTTCCAATCTTCTGATATCCCTGTGTCCATAGAGACGCCTCGTATCCCGCTTGCGCCACAGGCACTTGTGAAGGATCGGGCAGAAAACATGAATGGTTCTCCTGGAATGTGAGACGAAAGGTAAACCCCTTGAGATTCGCAATAAAAAAGTTAAATTGCCCCAAAATG